>JAJLTP010000078.1:0-30150 GCA_030568275.1 Lipomyces orientalis | reverse complement strand
CAAAAAGTACTCCTGCAAAGAATGTCGGTTTGAGTGCGACCGCGATATCAATGGTGCGCGGAATATTCTGTTGCGTTGCATGACAGTAGATCGGACAGTAGACAAATATCTACACAGGAACGACGATCGTGTGGATGGTCCACATTTAAATCCTGTGCAGCCACCTGCATTTTAAGAGCCGCCACACATTTACCTTCGTAATTGCTGTGGCGCGCGTTGAGGCTCGCTCCTTCTCGGTCTTCCGAGTTGCATGACTCTTGTCAAAAACGAGTGGAGGAAATGGGTGCATAATGGGAAGTACCCCGAAATGATGTCTGTATAGGCAGCTGTGCCGAAGCCAATGCCAGCGATCGCCTGCAAAAGTACGATAGGAATCAAGCAGAGAATACGCAATGAGAAGTCCTGGAACCGTGGCGCGTGTTGGATATGCTGTAACAGCAGCAACGGAGAGTACAAATCCGCCCACAAGTACAATATAAAACCACCAATCAGGGACTTCTTTGTAACGAGCCATCATCCTTGAATGTACATCCTGAAATCTGCTATAAGTTGATCGCAATGGATTTTTGAAGTCCAGAACAATATCCTAAGACGGTAAATAATATCAGTGGTCGATTGCTGGCTAGGGCCATTTCACAGAAGAACTCAAAACTAAAATTTGTTTTCTTTCAGCGAACTTGATTTTCGCTGTTCGCCAAACACAATTTTTGTGTGCCGTTTGAGACGTGCCGGGCGGTCGCACGGCCGGCACACAACGCGCCCTTGTGCTCGGAAATACGCTGCGCTGCTGCCAGTCCGCTGTTCTTCTAAAGTCAAAATGCTTCGACCGGCGAACTGTTGGCGATGACTGAGCTCGAGTACAACACGACCACTGTGTGGGACAAGAGAAGGTCTATCATTCATCCTCGCCCTCTCTGAGCTCCTCCAGATCGTGTTCCTCAGAGAAGTAGCTCACCATGGTTTCTTTCTATCGAAACTCACTGCTATTGTTGTCGGCGTTAGTGTCTAACGCCCTTCTTCCCGCCGTTGCAGACGCCAACCAAGATGTGTTCATTATGCAACAGCCTTCTGGTGCCCCTCCTCCGAAGACTTTGCCTCTGCGTCGCATCGAGTGGGGACAGTTGAACTTCATCAGCACGACTGACACTCACGGTTGGCTTGCTGGTCATCTGCTGCAGCCAAGTTATGCCGCTGACTGGGGCGACTACGCATCATTTATCGAGCATATCAAAGAGACTGCAGATGAGAAAGGAGTCGATGTTATTGTCGTTGATGATGGCGATCAGCATGACGGAAACGGCCTGTCGGACGCGACATTCCCCACTGGTGAAGTTAGTCAAGAGATTTTGATGATGGCTCCGATAGATTTGATGAGCATTGGCAACCATGAGTTATACCAGTGCGAAGTTACTCAGCAGACGTATGATAAGGTTGCCCCGCATTTTGATGGAAGATACCTCACTTCCAACGTCGAGATTATGCTGTCCAATGGATCATGGGTTCACATTGGTCAACGATCCTATCGGTTTACTACAAAGAATCAGGGTATAAATATCATGGCGTTCGGATTTCTTTTCGACTTTAAGCTCAACTGCAACAATTCTCGAGTTTCTGAAGTTGAGCAAGTCGTTCAACAAGCATGGTTCCAGTCTGCTATTCGGGAACCTGGCATCGACATGTTCCTCGTTTTTGGCCACTATCCGATAAGGTTCTGGCCTGAGATGTGGGCCATTCACCGCGCCATTCGTGCCGTCCACAAGAGCATCCCGATCCAGTATTTTGGAGGGCATTCTCACGTTCGTGATTTTACAGTTCTGGACAGCCGTGCCTCGGCACTGCAGGCGGGAAGATTCCTGGAGACTGTGGGATGGCTTAGCATTGAAGGCATTGAACCTGGAAAGTCCGAGGACTCCCCAGACTATGCCAAGCCATTGAAGTATTCACGCAGATATCTCGACTTCAACCCTTACTCGTTGAGTTTCCACTCGAATAAGACACTTGGTCCTGATGGCACTTTCGGAACTGAGAATGGCAAGGCGATTTCTAAGATCATCGACGATTACCGCCAAGAACTGAACTTGACATATCCGTTTGGCTGTGTTCCGACAGACTATCTTCTCGAGAAGGCTAAGTATCCTGGTCCCAACAGTTTGCTGAGTCTCTTGGAGGATCATGTTTTGCAGAACCTAGTTAGCGATGACAAGACCCTCCATGGTAATTCGAGGCTTATTTTCATTAATTCTGGCTCTCTACGGTATGATATGTACGGGGGGATCTTCACAGTCGACTCAGGCTACATCGTCTCTCCCTTTGACAACGCATGGGTCTACATCCCGTCCATACCATACTCCATTGCAAAGAAGATTCTCGCGAAGCTCAACGCATTGGACCATATTTTCATGGAACTAACGACTCCAATTTCTCGAACGATGACGGTTCGGCAGCAGAATCTCGGTGAAACGTTCGACATCAATGTTATGAATTCACTCATTTCAGCCATGTCAGGTCCAGAAGACCAAGAAGATCTCAAAACCACAGGATACGTTACAATTGACGACTATGGCATGGATGGTGATGATACTCCGCATAAGCCGTATCCGTTGTACTATCTCCCGAATGCCATTGCCACTGAAGATGCGTTCCCTTCTGATAGGTCGGAGCCCGACAGTGTCGATGTTGTTTTCTTGGACTTCATGAAGCCATTTTTGCTGGATGCGTTGACGAGGATCGATAGTTCCACGCCAATGGAGGAATGGAAGATTTTGGAATATGGTGGAAAGCCAGTCAAGGAGTTGATCAAGGACTACGTACGTGGATGGGGCACTGAGTGCTTGACAGACAAAAAATAGTTCTTGTTTCTGTTTGGTGACGTTTTTCTTAATTGAATATCTTTGGAAATGGAATATCTTAAGGGGACGGAAAGGATTGTGCTAATGCATTTGTTATTGAGGGTACTAAATGTATGCGGAAAGAAGTTTGACTTAGACAATGATTTCGTGGCATGGTACACGCGGGGTATACAATCATCATACATCGCATATTTGGGCATGAAATTAGCTTTTAAAATTATTTTACTGAATGTTCGATGTGTTTCAATTTACATCTATATGTTGGTGTGGCTTCAAATAACACGGAAACTTTTATCTTCGCAAGACACTAGACAATTACATGATATGCACTACTTGACAAGTAGCGTAAGACTAGAATATGTATGTATAGCACATGAGGAAAAGACACAAACCCTAAGCATCATTATCTCATAATCCACAGCTTATTTCATGGCAAGCGCCCGACGCTTATCTCTCTCCTCTGCAATGGTGAGCTTGATGCCCTTGCCCTTAGGCAAGCTAATGAGAGGCTTGTTGCCCTCACCAATGACAAAAACGTTGGATAATCGGGTAGCGAAAGTGTTGTCCAGTGAGTCCTTGATATGAACGATGTCGAAGCCACCCTCGTGACGCTCACGGTGGGTAATGACACCAACACGGCCAATGTTACGGCCACCGGTGACAACGGCAAGGTTGCCCGTGTCGAACTTGACGAAAGACTGGATCTTGCCGGTCTCGATGTCGATCTTGACGGTGTCGTTGACCTTGATGAGAGGGTCGGGGTACCGAATGGTGCGACCGTCGTGTGTGACAAGGTAAGGGATAGCCTTCTTGCCCAGCTGGACCCGCTTAACCTTGCCGAGCTTGTAGGTGGCCTCCTCTTCGGTGATACGATGAATGGTGAATCGTCCCTTGACATCATAAACGAGACGGAAGTGTTCGCCGGTCTTCTCAAGAGTGATCACATCCATGAAGCCAGCAGGGTAGGTAGAATCTGTACGGACCTTGCCGTCAACTTTGACGAGGCGCTGATTCAAAATAGCTTTGACCTCACGACCATTGAGAGCGTATTTCAAGCGGTTTCGCAGAAAGATGATGAGAGGGAGTGACTCGCGTAATTTGTGCGGACCAGGGGATGGTCTCGGAGCCTACCACCAATCGTGAGTAATTCGTTCTTTACAATTCTAATTCCATAACAGAAAGTAATCTCCAGTTCGATTGGTTTCTCCGTATGTTCCCACTTATCAACGACCCGCAAAATCATGTATACTTACATAGGCACCAGACAACTTGTCGAGCAGCCAATGCGATGGCGCTGCCAAGCGCTTCATGTGTTTCTTACTGCAAAGCAATTGACATTAGCACCCATATCTTATTTGCAGACGTTGATTCGTAATACGTACGGTCCTCTAGCCATATTGACGATGTGTGATGGTGTCGGTTGAAGATCGAAGAGAAGTCGAGACGGCAGAAAAACGTGAACGACCGACTCGTTCAGAGTACGATTGCGATGTGCCGACCCAGTGCGTTTGCCCTAATGTTGTTGCGTCGGTCTGTGTTGGGTGTTAAGTATGACAGCTTGATTCGACATGGGGCTCACGAAAAGCAGTCACGGCCACAGCTCCAAGGCTCAACCAAAGCTCCAGCTTAATTGGGAAGGTGCTGACACATAGTCAGGGTCCTGTGGCAAACATTGCCCTATGACCGCATAGGGATGGAAGCATTTCGAGCCATTAAAGGCTGCCAAGTAAAGTTACCGCTACGTTGTTTGCGATGAATATGCACCAATGATTGCGTTGAATCCATGCTGCTTTAATAGTGTCACGCTAACAGAGTCAGGAAATAGATATACATGTTGATATTCTCTAGTAACTAGTTGTAAGTTGTCATCCGTAATTCTCTAGAATGCTCAAATTCTTGCTATCGCACTGCGAGTGCATCCTTTCAAGTCATACTTATTCGAACTACTGTAAGACCACGTCGGAGCCGCATGATATACGGCTCTTTGAACCCCAGCCTTGATCACAATCTGATCACACGTCACAGATAGATCACAGCAGTCAACCCTCCGTCTCAGTTGTTGTTGAGTCGGGACCGGGTTGCGAAACCAAACGGCATTTATAAAGGCGTCAGATAAGTCTTTGTTCTTGCAACGCGAAATCATTGGACCAATCGCTGAGTCTTATATTGAATCGATTCGATCCGAATTGATTTGGTCAATTCGGTATTTATTTAGTGCGATTTGCAAGACGAATCTTCCAGAGTGAGTGCGTGTGTGAAATTATTGAGGCTAGGATCCGCACCCGTGAATCGGCAGCAAGCGTTGCGCATCTTGAAAGAGAGAACACAAAAGTTCGGGATGTCATTTTTTGGATTCGATCCTTCCGCGAATCCCAGCACGCGGGAGACTAAATCGTCATTTTATGACGAGAACCGAGAGTATGTTTGTGTAGCTTGCTGCCCATTGGTTGCCACGACGGCTACGCGACGACCACTGGGCAAAATTCTGGCGCGCTAAATGGAACCGCCGTATATGTGACGAATTTGTAACTGACTGTGGCTATAGCGCCGAATTTGAAGATACATATGACGGGCTGGCAGAAGACTTGGATCAAGACTATGACGAGTTAAACGATGAGACTTTTGGTGCATCTGCCGAGCCTGTCGGTAGAGACTTTGATTTCTCTGCACAGACAGCCAAAGCTACTTCGGTGCTTGAAGAAGAGGAGAATATTGTCTTTTCTCGCCGAAGACAGCGGCAACATGAGTCAAGCCCAACCGAGCTGGTATCTCAATATATTAACACAGTGAATGCGAATAACAATGCGACAAGACTGGAACCGCAGATATTTGACATTCCAGAACTAAAGCCGATGGCGTCTTTGTGGGAAACGGATCTATCCAGCGCACAAGCGAATACGTCATCATCTGCAATGGCTGGTATGTCGCCTACCGGCCACATCTTGGCGCAGGTAAAGGGGCAGCAGCAGCAGCCAGAACCCAAGAAGTTATTGAGCCTGGAAGAGGTTGAAGCTCAGCTGTTGGCCGCCACACGAGCACAGGTCCAATCCCAACAGCAGCAGTTGCCACCTCAACAGCTCCTGCCAGGTATGCCACCGCTGCGAAGTCAGTCACAATTTCCACCTCCAGGGCAAGTTCCACCAGTGCTACAGCGCTATGAACAGGTCCCATCGGCTGTGCCCTCTGTAGGCTCACAGTTCGGCATGCCGCCTCCGTTCGCGAATGGACCAATGCAGGCACCTTACGACCAACAAGATCGACGGTTCCCAGAATCAGTATATGCTAATCGCGAGCCCATCCGCCATCAGATGCCGATGCAAGGTCAGCGCCCGACGAGAGCGACCTCGCGGCAGCAGCAGCAGCAGCAGCAGCAGCAGGATTATTATCAGATGCTGCAACAGCAACAACAGCAGCAGCAAGAGCAGAGACAACCTCCACCTCCGATGCTGCAGCAAGCGCAACAGCTACCTGCACGGATTCATACACGGGAAAACGCTGTAGGAGAAGAGACACCGGAGCAATCTGCGATAACGGAGCAAGAAATGATAAAGGAACTGAAGGCGGCACGATTGTCTCGCTACAACGGCTTGATGACATCATCCGACAAGAATCATGTTACACGTATACAGTTGCAGCAGTTGGTGACAGAGGACCCGTTTACGGAGGATTTTTACTATCAAGTGTACACAGCTCTGCATGGGCCGAAGGATGGCCAGAGCGGAGTGAGCAACACTGAGATTGCGGAGAAATATTTGAATGAATATGGCAGGAGATCACGATATGGTCTGCGTCGACAGCAGGAGAGTATGCAGCGCTTGCAACAGCGGGCGATTGCGGCGGCGAAGGCACATCCTAAGCATGAGCAGTATGTCGTCGAGGGTGCGCTGGGTAAGATTGCTTTTGCGACGGTGAAGGGACCGCGACGGATTTTGGACGTAGCGAAGAAGGCAGCAGAAGAGCGAGTGTAGTCAGCAGTGTGGAGAAGGCAGGCAGTAGCTGGAATTGAAGCTTGGATTGGTTCTGTAGTATTGTTCGAGTAGCATTAATGTTCTGTTTCGTCACGTGCTTTTGTTTAAAGAGTTGGATCCGAACAATCGTTTTTTGTGTTTGCAGTTGTCAGTAGTGAGAAGTCAAGTCGGAGGTCCATGTTATATTGTTATTGGAGCCGACATAAGAGAAATAGATATGAAGAGTATTATTGTCGTCGGAAATTGAACCTGGATTGAGTTTGGACTTGGATCGCATGCAAATTGAGGTTATGCGTGAAAATGTGAGCTGAACAGGATACTGCAGCAAGGGCAGCACAAATTCATCAACAGTAATATAGGGTAAGTCAGCCTCTCCAGGGCATGCGGCCGAGGCGGCTGGCAGACGGTTGCATCTAAAGTCTAGCGGAGTAGCGTGAGTGTCGCCCTTGGATTTAGTGGGATTTACCTTGGTACACAGAGACCAGGGGCAACAGAAGAGTGCCCAGACTTTCCCGTGACAATTAATGCTCGGATGACAACAAGACTTAAGGTTAGGCACTAGGGCAGGAGCTATGGTCGCAGAGCATCGGTATTTGCGTGAGCTGGCCGAACAGCGACCGGTCGACTCAATTGCCTGGCTGCGGACCATAAATGTCTGGGCAGTCGAGCGCACAAACGTCGACTACATGTTCTGGGTCTCATTTAGGGCAGCGGTTACAGAAAGCGGGAATTTGTTCGCCGAGCTCTCAGTCCAGGGAGTGGAAGCCGTGGCATGGACTTTCATGGTAGTGGAATATCCGAGCACTGAAGCAGTAATTTGGCAGCGCCAGAGCGTGATAGTCCCCGTGTCTTATCGTGCAATATCCCAGCATGCACACACCCCAATTTAGGGGCAAGCGCCTGAGACACACGACTGCACGCGCATTAGTCCTGCTCCAGCTCGTTGAGTGGACTCTGGTGACTCGTATATTTGACGTGCCTGTCGGTGCGCATCTGGTGACCAGTAGGCCAGTGTTTCAGAAGAACAAAGGCAAGTGCGGCTCAGGTGGGGCGTCGGGAACAGGCAATCACGCACAGTCAGACGCATCGAAAACACGCGCCTGGAACCATCTCCCAAAGCTCCATTACATTACACTATCGTAATCCAAAACCATGTAAAATTGCAAGCTTGTAAGCATTCGTGGATGTCCATATTATAGTTATTCGTACCCAAACAGCCAAACCGTGCAATTGAATGCTGCAAATTACCAAGCTATACCAAACTCCTCCCTCTAATTACTTCGTTATGCCATTAGTGCAAACCATAACATAGCCACATAACACGGACAATGACAATAACCAAAATCCTGGACGTATACTGTATACAACATTTCCCAGTTGAATGTGTCGGCCACCGAATGTACGTAAGTTGTCATGTCATGGATAAGTTATCCGTTTAATTGGCACACTGTCTGCAGACAATTCAGGGCCAAACGGTTGGTGTTATGTAGTTTCCGTTATTTCCGCGATTGCCAGTTGTCCGTCATCTTGCTTCGGTATTGGCGGAATTATACTATCTTTATTCTCAACAACTTTCCGGCCCGTATTTGGATATGAGATCTAAGATCGTGCACGACATCAACTGGCGCCGACGCGACGGGCCAATAGCGTCCTCGGCGATGCGGCGCATGTCCAAATCTCCTGACACGCCAGGGTCGACATTTTTTTGCAAAACATGTAAGTCTGAACCATTGGTCTGCACGACTTGTGTGAGTGACGGCTTTTGCCAAGGTCATTACTGGAGAAGTAACAAAAACATACCTGTTGTTGCGTTGCCATTGAATACAGAACCTATTTCCTACTTTGTCAATCTCTTGCAACAGCCCGACACTTGACGAACGCAGACCACCGAACACGCCAGGTATAAACCCGAGGATCTCAGTCCATTACAGACTCCCCTCTTGCCAGCTTGCTATGGCAATATCTCAACAGGATGTTCCTCGCCCCGTTGATGTCCCGGTCACAGACGAGCCCGCAGTGTGAGCATCTGAATGTCTTGCTACTGCCAACATTGTTCAGATGCCCACACGCTCCGCACGTCTTGCACGTGTGCGCCTCGCTGACCAGCACAACACGGCAGGGGTATTCCCCGGCTTTGTCGACAAGTCGTTTCTGGAACCGGTAGTGGGACCAGGTGAGCATGGCTCGCGCAGTCTTGGATCCAATCCTGCGACGCCCCGTGTCCACCATCTGCTGGGTTAGAAACGTTGGCAGAATAACCAGCCCGTACGAGCTGCACAAGTATTTAGCTGCCCGCTTATGCATGTCATCTACCAAGTTCCTGATCCGTCGCCGGATCCTCGCAGCAGCCCGCCTCATCGGCCACCTCGTCCAATGGTCTAGTCCCTTCATCGACAACTGGCTCTGCAAGACGTCCAGACGGTGACACAACCGGTAGATGTGACCAATGTCACCTTTACCCAGTTCGATGACTTCACCATCCGGTGTGTACCCAGTCAAGAATGTCCGCACGCCGGGGTCTAAGGACACGACCCGCGGAACTGCGGCAGGCCTTTCCACTACCTCTACCGCCCCGGGAACGCACAGGTAAAAGTGCCCCGTACCCCTTTCCACTACCAGTCTGCTATCATGCGGCAGTTCCTCTGGTAGCTTTTCGTGACACTTCATGTGCCGAAGAAAGGCATACTTCCCGGCGCGGCGCCTCCAGTGCTGGCGATGGATGACAATGCTCTCCTGAGAGCACCTTTGTCGGGAGCGGTACTTGATATTGAACGCTTTCTTGTCGTTCGCGTACCTTGCCTCTCCCGACGCAAATGCCTTGAGGAGGTCATCCATCGCCTCGTTGCGGATGTCGTAAGGAGTCTCCCCGAGCCAAGGCTTCTTCAACGCGTCAATCGCCTCTTTGTTAATCGCCCTGGCTCTCAGATCCTTCTTCGATTTCCGGAACTTCTCGTCCTTTATGGCTCGCAGACATTCGTTGTATGTCCAACGAGCTGCCCCGAACCACTTCCTGAGTATATCCTTTTCCTGCGCCGTCGGGTAGACTCTGAACCTCTTGACCCTCAGCGCAGGCTCGTCCGTGGTTTGGGGTGTTTTCGCTTCAGGTTCAGCAACAAACAACCCTTGAACGTTGCTGTGTACCTCGGCACCTGATGACCACCTGAGGCAAGTGCCCCATCCGTGGGCAATCGGCTTCGAGTTCCACTCGCTGGCCTGAAGGGAAGCGGTGGGCAACCATAACTGCCCGCTGATCTGCGCCGCATTGTCATTCCAGAACGGCTGGGCATGTTGGTTTGACGTAGTGTTGGACATATTGTTGGACATATCTGAAGAAGTAAGTTAGTAGAAAGACTACTTATAAGAATACAGAGAGATGGATGCAGATAGAAGTACCGAGAGATTGAGAGAGGCATACAAGTTCGAAGTACGTGGAGAGAATGTGGATAAACCAGACAAACGCCAGTGGGAAAGGCGCCCGGGAGGCACTTGTAATCACGGCAGAGGAACAGAAATTAAAAACAGCGGGTGTTTTTGCTGTTGAGCAGTTTAGTGAGTGACGACTGCTTTAGTTTCATCTGTCCATGCTGTGCTACTCTGCTCCCGAGACACCGCAATGGGCGGAAGGCGGAAGGCGGAATTCAATGGGCGGAAGTTGGCGGAAGTTGATTGACAGCCTCGGATCGTGACAGATACTTTCAGTCTTTTTCCCCTGTCTCTGAACGTGTAATATCCCAGCATATGCGTGCTTTCCGGCACAAGGTACACACAGACAATGGAGTAGATTGTCGGCGCGAATACTCGTCCTGGGAATCTCGTCCCAGTCTGGCGACTCGTACATTTACGTCGATTGTTTTGAATATTCTTTTGGTTCTCCTGCACGAAATTACGAAGGGGCTCTTACAACTCGTGCACAAGACTCACGAAACCCACTGAAACACTCCGAGACTTGCCCCGCACGCCAACAAGAAGTCACTCGTGATTCATAAAAACATTGCTTAATAGAATTGCTTTATAGAAGTTCTTCACTCGAGTGTTGCATATATCACTGCCAGCTTTGGGGCGAGTTTGCGCGCGTGATTTGTTTACTTCGCCTGCCTGCAGCTGCTCTGAGACAGGGGCAATGAAATTAATTGCTAGTCTCAGGATCCGCGTGCCTTTGACCAATCCGTTTAGTGTAGTTTTGCCTGTCGTGCCGTCTGTCCGCATCGATCTTGTCAGTAAAGGGGCAAATCGAATTTCGGATTCGAACAGCCTCAAGTGAAGAGTGCGGCTCAGGCGTTGAATGCGCGCTGGTATCGCATTTACAGAAACGCGTCATGGCTGAGAATGATACATGTCCCTCGCTGGTTATAAATATAGCCATCTGACCCCCCTCTTGTCACTCCCCTTCATACCATCTTGCAATTTACTGGCATACATTTGCAAGTGACAACGACACGATCTGCAGAGAGCCAAGAGGGGAGCCGTGACAGGCTGAGATCCTCGTCAGACACATGCTAGTACTTTACGTCATATAATCAGGTCATTTGGCTAACATTCCATTGCAGGCAGACCGTGTTGTTCACTGGACGGTGATACGTCCTGCAAAGAGGGGAGTCTGTGACCAGGCTAGGATCCTCGTTATTACGAGTACGCTGACTCACCTCGAACTGGTCCAAGGGCGTGATTATTTTAAGCCACTAGGGCAGCTCGGGGATGCGTACTCGACTGTGGGCACTGGGGGACAAGGGACAGTGTAGTACCTCAGCAATATTTGTTTTCCCATTGGGCTTTTGTTTTTTTCCGGGAGATTGTTTCCCTAACACCTTTGTCCGAATGGATGTTCTAGTAAACAGTGTTAGGTTTTAACTCCGAATTTCCTTTTTTTGTTTTCCCTCTGGGTTTTTGTTTTGCGTTAGGTCTACACCTTTGTCCACATGGATGTTCCTTAATTTTTTTGTTGTGGTATATAGAGAGCGGATCTACTTGAACCTGCGGGCGAGAGTAGTGAAGCGCTGAGGCTTGTCTCCTTGCCTTCTGGTCTGGCCAGAAGTGCATGCAAGACGCCACCAGCCTTCGAACTTCGTTCGTGAGGGTCGTGGACGTCTAACAATACAAGTGAAGCAAAGAGCAGGACACCAGAATGGTCACCCTCCACTTCCAAGTTTAGTCGACTTGCAGTTGCGATAGTGCAGCTGCATGCACAATGATGAATGCACAGGTATTCCATACGGTCATGCATTGCGGTATTGCAGCTGGATGATGTTTCAGTCCTGACAGGCAGTGCGCCAAAAACGCAAAATCAAGACACGCATCACCAACTCTCGTCGTACGGGGTACGAGCACTTAAACAATCAAGCACTGTCACCGAGTCGATGGATTAGAGCCACATGTAACTATCCTGATTGGAGTCCAGTGTACCCCTGATTCGGGTTTCCAATCCTGAGGCGACCGCCGGCATACGTGACAAGATTACTCGCTATAGAGACCACCTGCACAGTGTTGCCGTCCCAGGTCATGAGGACGGAATATGATGCATATCAATCTATGTATAGTTGCCATCATATAGCCCATAAGACTATGTCATTCTGCGGAATCCGTGAGTGATGAAAGCAAAGAAGTTAGTAAAACCATAGATTCTGGGGAAGAAGTTTCAAGAGCTGGTGTTTGGTGTGTTCGTCGTGCTCATCGTGCTCCTTCAGGTTTATGCTTACGATGACTAGTTTTTCGGGTACACTCGCGTATACATACGTTTTATTGACATGCATCGGTTGTAATTGTGCTTATTTTGTGGTCCTGAAAAGTTTATCATAAATATCATAAAGCCTATCATCTAACTACCAGTATGTACATTTATCTATGCACAACGAACCCTATTTTCTAACCATTGGCGTCGCCATATCTCTCTTTGATGCCACGCTCTCCCCACTCTCACTTCCCTTTTCTACCTCCGACCTTCCTCTTTTTGCACTCACAATACTGCTGAGTAAGCGCTTGCCAGCCGGTGTCAGCATCGCCTTCTTTACATCTGGTACACTTTTAAACTTCGGAACTCCACTATCTGGACGTGCTCTCTTCGCGCTAGGCGTGCTGGGCCTCTTCGACATTGTAGAGAGCAATTTGAGGTGCAGTTCCTCGCGTTTAGGTGTCTCCGCAACACGAAACTTAGAAACAACGGGGGTTACGGCTACGGCCCCCCACGTCATTGGAGGCGCACCAAGCTCAGATGGCGAAGGCGACGGCGCAGGCGAGACAAATGAGTATCCCTGGACCCTTGGTGTGGCAGATCTCGACGATAAAGTATTCGATGAATCGACCGACGTTGCCGGCGACGACGCGCGACTTAGCACATCTTGACTGCGTGTCCAAAGCGTCCCCGACATGTCGAAGCGCGTATTCGTACGCTTAATTTCTTTGGCTTTCGCTGATTGTAATGCAGCTGTCGCTAGCCTCCCGGTATCGGGACCAAAGATAAGTTCATTCTTCGGTTTTGACTTCCAAGTATCCGGCATTGCTGGTCGAATATCAGACAATGTAATTGCCGTTGACGCTGGCTGATCTTTGCTGACAATCGTCACCGCCGTGGAAGACGATGGGATGATTTCCAGATTGGTCGTCTTCTGCCACTCGAGATACTCAGTGCTACGGTAGCCTGGCATCTTATTTCCATTCCACAGCCACGCATACTTCTCTCGATTCTTCTGATTCCGCTCGTCAAGGATCTTGTTGAATGACTCGTTATCCTCTGATGTGTACTTAGCTTGAAAGCCATTGAGCGAGATCCTCGTATTAACATTTTCCATGTCTCGCTCGCCTTGTATGCCAGATATGCTTTGACTGTCAAGGCCATCGTCTTCTGAGTAATCAGAGCTGCTGAGATCATCTTCGCTCCCATATACAGTTTCTCTATCGTAAAACCGCGGCGTCTCCGCCCTGCCGTCCGCAACAGTCGGTGTTTCCGCGCGAAATCCAGCTTCCCGCCTCCGTAAGTCGCCTAGCTTCCGTTTCTTTTTCCTTCTTACAAGCTCCGCTTCTCGCGTCACTCCGTCATCTCTATTAAGCCGCTGCAATTTCCTCCTGAGCTTGGCCGCGCGGACTTCATCACCCTCATTGACGGCATCTAGGTATGCATTCTTGCACTTCAAAAGAACTAGATCGGGAAAATAATCTCGCTCGATAATGCGCGAGATCGAGGATACGTATGTGTCTTCTTCCAGCGCGATATTCGGTCGTGCAATCTTGGTCGTCGGTGGCGGCGGAGGAAGCATCAGCGCGGCTTTAGCATCCGTAAAAGCTGCTACCGACAGCCCTTCCGACTTTGGCGGTGACGATGGCGGTGTATCCATGTCAAAATCCTTGTAAGACAGATATTCTGCGTACGTGGAAGAAATGATCCTATCTGTGGGAAGAAGGCTAAGATCGACGAAATTCGATGGCTCTGTGAATGAAACGATAACTCAGGGGGCCAGGGTTAGGTCTCCAATTTTGGATGCCTCCTGACCGGACAAAACAACTTCTCCCCGTTTGAGATTTATCTTATTACAAATTGACCCGTATGAATATTCCGCGAACACTAAACAGTTCCGTATGCCACTACTGTTCCGCGAGCGGGTTGCTTCGAATCCCAGCTCGCGCGACCTCGCCATCAGCATCGACAGTTCTCACAAATGCACCTTTGAACCCGAAAATTTCCACAGAATCAATAGCTCGCACCTGGAGAAATAAATTGAAACACGATCGGCCTCAGAAAAAGGAGAAACCGAAGTACGCTCTGCGGGTAGGATACCGGCCGCCGTCTTTAAATGACCTAGCACTAGCCAAGCGGTTTTTCGACCAGTCGCTGACTTATCATGCCGGATCCACGTCGTCGAATGATGTCTTAGAAACAATGATCCCTCAAGTAAGTCTCCTTGCGCACAAGATGACTGGAAATGGCTAATCATATACAGATCGCGTTCGCAGGACGAACAAATGCTGGGGTAAGTTGTCCTCATTCACGAAACACAACTAAATCCTGACGTAACTCCAGAAATCCTCTCTTCTCAGGGCTCTTATTCCAAAAATGAAGATAATCAAGCCGTCCAAGAAGCCAGGTTTCACTCGGAATATCTACTTCTACGGCGTCGGTAACAAACTCGGCCGCGAGCTGGTACTGTCCGATTTGCCAGGTTATGGCTATGGCTCGACGACCGAGCAAGGCAACGTTATTTTGGAATACATCCGAACGGCCACTAATCTCAAAATGGTGTATATTTTAATGGACTGTCGCGTTCTCGAAATGCCTAGCGACAAGCAAGTAATTGAGTTACTAGACACCTACGGTATCCCATGGCAAATCATCGGCACAAAATTTGATCGCGTTACGCCCCGCGATCCTGCGCCTGTGTTGGACTTACTAATGCGATTCTCCAAGATGTCGAGGAAAGGCGCGATGGGCGCTAGTGAACTCTACTACAAAGACGAGATCATAGTTACATCGGACAAGTCCATGGCTGGAATCAGCGAATTGAAGTGGTCCATCATGCGCAATTGCGGGCTGGTATCGGAATGATATTCGGTTGCCATAGTTAGAATATGTTAGCCGAAACATTTATATTATGGCAATGCACCTAATTGAAGGGAACAAGCAAATATTAAAGTACAGAGACAAATCTTAGGTTTTAAACAGTTCAAATCCCCATCACCAGCACCTTATTAACTTACAAAGGCTTCTTCGCAACGAACAACATCATAGGAGTGAATAATCCCAACTAGAGCAAAACGTTAGCAAGCGAGCGATACTATCTGACATTGTAACATGTACGTGCCTTAGCTCCAAGAACCAAGTTAACCGCAGCCTCCTCAAGCGCTTCGGTCACTTTCTGCGATCCGGCAGGAGCAAGGTGGAGTTTTTCCAGCAAACCCACAGACTTCATAGTGACCTGTCTACCCAGCCAGCTAGTTCGGAAGATTGTAAGAAGGTCACCAATCGATCGACAGTACTTCCATTCACCAGAGAGAGGATAGTACCAGGGAGTATCGTCCTTCCTTGCGGCAAGGTCCTCCTGGTGCACAATTTCGAAACCAACGTTCTTCAGAGCCTGTTCGGCAACCTCAACCTTGTACATTTTTGGAATACCGTCACCGATCTCAATACCGTAGCAAACTTCCCGATGGAGTGGGATACTCTCGTCATACTTGTCGGTCATGACCCACTCGTAAACACCAAAGGTGCCACCGGGTTTCAGAACCTTGTAAATCTCACCATAGACGCCTTCAAGGACAGGAGCATGGACGGTTGCCTCTATGGCATACACAGCATCGAAAGTCTCTGGCTCAAAATCCATTTGCATGAAGTCACCTTTTACAAAGTTAAGCTTGTCCGCCAGGCCAAGACGCTTCGCGTAGTAATTGGCACGCTCGACCTCTGCACGCTGTTAGAATAATGTCGAAACTTGAATTGATGGAGAACTTGCGATAGTCATTATTATTCAGACCGGTAACGTTGCAGTCAGTGAATCTGCAAATCTCCTGAGCTGGACCTCCAACACCGCAGCCAACATCGAGTACTTTCATGCCTGCCGTAAGACCCATCTTGAGAGCAAGGTAGTGTTCATGTCTAAAACGATGAGCGAGCATTCTCAACTACACATATACTAATAGACCTGAATTGACAGACCTGGCAATGGACTGTTTGAAAGCCTCGCCCTTATAGAATCTGGAGAAATGAAATGAAGTGCCCCAGCCGTATTCGTAAACTAAACCCCGTTAACCTATAGAGTTACGAACATCCGTCTCAACCACGTACAGTCAGTGACCAAGTTGTAGTAGTGTTTGGTGAGCGTGGCATATTCCTCAAGCCGAGTCTGTAGTCCAGTCGCGTTAGCCCACACAAACACTGGCCGAAAGCGATAGCCATTTCCTACTTTCTTGTCCTCCTCTGTCTCTGTAGACGGCCGCTTGTTATCCCAGTGCTTGAAATACTCAGTAACAGCAGCTTTCTGAGCATCAGCGTTCTTGCTTATAGCTGCAATAAACCCCGTTTTTGAAGTAGAGTTCTTGCCGTGCAAGGCTGCCTTGAACTCGGCATCCTGAGCGCGGTCCTGCTTTTGCGGGACGAATGAAGTAGCCATTGCGGATTATAAAATAAAAATAAAATAAACGCAATAACACAAAGAATTGAAAGCTACGAAAAGTGGAAGAAGTACAATGTGGAGGGAGCCGTCGCAAGCAAGTGTAAATTATTTGTACAGCCTCCCAGGGACGGGGCGAGAAACGCCCCCCGGAAGTCGCTCGCGTTCAGAACGCGTGCCTCGTTCGTATCTGTCAAATCTCGGAATAGCCCCTAGCCCGGATTTGGCCCTCAGCGAGCCACTGCGGCGTTTGCAGCTGTAACTCAGGCACATCAAACAAGATGGGGCGTATCTGCTTTAGCAGTTGGACACTATTCTGCCAAATGCGGCGACCTGCGCGTATCCACTTCAAAAGACTTTATATCGTACCTGCCGATATATTCAACCCGCACAACGCAAGTTGCATTGCCGCTACATAATAGTCTCCGAAACGTGTCCATGCGTCACGCGTGTTCTGATAAGTTTCCCTAGTTATGTCCAAGTTTCTTCTCCGTAGGTTCGTTCATCATGGCTCGGCAAATCTCGGGTCGAATACGACTCTCGGGTGATAGACCCGAACACGACATATATCGCCGTGGGTAAGGGTACCCCTGAATTACTGTTGATGCGATGCGTGTTAGCGCGTGTCGAGCTCACCTTTCTCAGTATGAAATATTAGTTCCTAAATAGCCATCTTGTGCACGCGGAAATCGTACCAACGATTACTACTTTTGTCCAGTACTCCCTTGCCGTGACCGTCAAGCCTGATACAGCCGACTTGGGGCCGTGAGCTGAACCGCTGGAGGCCGATAGGCATGTCGCCTGTAGAAGTCGTGAAGAATGATGATGGAGAGGAGCCGGCAGTGTTCATCCGTGATCCGATCGATAAGCCGTCGGACGAACTGCTAGTGCATTGTTCGGAGACAAACACGGTGCTTAGAAGGCAACTAGTCGGAATACAGCTTGCTGGCGCCGACAATGAACATGCAATCCGAGCCGCTTTGCAAACGCGAATTCCACTCTGTTTTGACGCAATGCGTGGCAACAAGATTGTTAATAACTTTGCTGCTTTTGTGGATTTTTTGCAGTATGTTTATTTTGTTGATCGATATCTATATGGAACTACTAACAAGTAGTCAAGGTCTCCTGAGTTTGCCTTACTAGACGAATCGAAAATGATCAAAATTATCCAAGCTATTGGCTTACTGGCATGCCTCAAGTCATGTTGCCTCGAAATTCGAAGAGACTTTTACTGCCCTGTGTGTGACAGTCGACAACGAAAACGGAAATTTGCTCGAACCGATCAGTGGCCTGAGCTGCTTCAAGTCATTGAGACTCTCGCAGGACTGGATGCTATTTCAAAGTCAGAGCGACTTCGCCTGATACTTTTACTATCATTGCGGAGGATTTTAAGCCATTTTGAGCCACCGTCAATGCATGATGTAGTCCTGAGACAGTGGTGTGGCGCAATGCTGCTAAGCCGGATGAGCAGAGAATCGAGAATCGCAGCCAGGTATATTCACTAACGTGATCTTGCTCCTTTGATGCTGATGGATATTAGTCACCTACTTGCCTTTTTAATCCTGGATGGAGACACTAATGCTGTGCTGGAGGACCAGACAACGACTAAGTATCAGGTCTTTAATATCGTCGCCCACCTTCATGAAACGTCAACGACTGAGAAATATCTCTCCGAAGCAGCGATAATGGCATGGAGTGAGATGGCGAAAATATCTGAGGGCGACGAACTGACATTTATGGTTATGAAACTGGTGATTTATCTGGACAGTGGCAATTCATTTGATGTCGCGTTGGCCTTCCATGAGGTTAGTGCACGCCTATTTCTTACTTTCTACCGTGCTACTAATAACACCGATCTACAGTTGAGATCATTGGCAGCGTCGAAAGGTCTATCGCCGTGGCAATTTATGGCACCATTTTGGTCAACAGTCAGTGTTTACATCGTGAGGGATTTCACTCCGAACAGTCCATTTATGCGCAGGTTTGCAGACCTCCTTGAAGTGTCGATTGACACTTTCTTGTTACGCACGCAAGAATACACTGTTCCATATCTTGTTCAATGGCGAAGAAAATCTGTCGTTCAATACATAGCGGATATCGAGAGCAAGAGTGTATTCGATATCTGTACAAGAAATATGTATGCCATCCTCGGTGTATTATTAACGAGAGATGTTAAAGATCCGATACGGGAGGCAATAAGCTGTTTAGTTGAAATGTCAGAGAACTTTGCACGACTATCTATTGTTAATCTCATACGCTCGGACCTAATAATAGTGTCAATCGAGGTCTTGAAGGCTTATGGTAAGGCCGACGTCAATAAACCGGAGATTGAAATCGCTGCATTCAAGGCCATTTGCCTTATTGCTGATTTGGATCATAAGGCTGATGCTTCGAAATCACAGCAAATGATGTCCCATTTGGAGAATTTCTTTAGCAAGAATATACTGGGAATATTTTCTCGCTTTTCCGATATGTTATATAACGTGCACAAGAAGTTACATTGGACCGAGAAATTGCAGTGCTTAAGAGGAATTGCTGCGACAATTAGGTTTGCTAGAGAACATGCGGTGGCCGCTATACCCCAGATTTGCGCTTGCCTTCAGTCATCCCTGGAAGATCCACTTCTCCAGGAAGCGGCACTACTTGCCTGGATGAATATGATAAAATATTTCGGCAGTAATGATGCGCGTAAGTTATTGCAGCTGACCGTGTCTGTTACTTTCAACTACTGGGATACGTTGTCTCCAAGGTCGAAGACGGTCGCGAGGAACATGCTTGAACTTATTATTCAATCGGAAGTTCTACAGCGCCTCAGAATTACAGAGATCCCGTCTCGATCAGAGTCGGTTTTGGAACTGAAAGACATAGTCTCCCATATGAAACGAAAACTACGTCCTGTATCTGGCGATCTCAGTCAACTTCGAGGCCTTACAGAGAGATGCAGACACGAAAATTTTTCGGTTGTACACGAAGCATTACTAGAACTTCGGTCCTTTCTGATAGAAAAACAGTTCTCGTTGTATTCCATGTCGCTACTGAACTCACCCGATGCGAATATTACTGACATATTCCAAACGCTTTTGAACGTGTGCCATCGATATGCAGACTCGAAAATCGAAATTGCAAAATTGGCAGCGGAATGCATTGGATGGATTGGCTCCCCGGATGTGAGCAAGTTGAATGATCATTCTGACGTTCAAGGAACTGTTGTTGTGTACAATTTCGAGGAGGACGCTGAGAACATTGACTTCGTCTTAATCTTCTTGGACCAGTATCTAGTACCGGCATTTAGATCTTCGACTGACACCAAGGCACAGTTATTTTTGGCATATGCGATGCAGCAGCTTCTTAAGTTTTGTGGCCTCAACCCAACGACGGTTACTCCAGCTGGGGGAGAAAAAACGTACATAAAATGGATTGGGCTCAGCGAGGCATCTAAAGTTACTCTTACACCGTTATTATCCTCTCGATATGATCTTAACAGCAGCTTGGGCGGACTACAGAAATATCCCATTTTTAAGAGAACACGCGATCACAGAATGTGGCTACAATCGTTCACATTGGATCTTCTGTGCCGAGCTTCCGCTATGCTCCACTCCGCCTTGGAAAGTGTAATATCTGCAGGAACTGCCTCGCAGGAAATTGACATTTTTTACTTATTTTCGAAAATCATTAACAATCAGGATTTGTCTATTGCAAATTTCTTGCTCCCATTTATGGTTCAGCATGTCCTTAGCAAAGGCACAAGCGAGGAACGGAATTCCATCCTTGGCGAGATATTGGCTGTTTTGAACACGGACACAGAGTCGGAGGGTATCCAGCGGGAGGACCTCAGACTGTCATACCAAGTACCATCCAAGTTTAATGATAAGCCTTGCCCGCTTTTAGCTAACGTTTATAGACGGTATTTTCGATTCTCGACTATAATGGCCGCTGGCAGCGAGCTCGACGGAAAAAGAACGCAGCATTGCTTCAAGGAGCTCGCAAGGATCGCATAATCGATCAAGGCGACAATGAACAGCAATGTACAGAAAGCGTGTATCCAGAACGCCTATTGAAGAGTATTCCCGACGAGATAGTTGGTGAGCGAGCATTCGAGTCTCAATCATACGCGCGTTCATTGTTCTATTATGAACAATACTTGCGAGAAATTAAGGCGGCCAAAGATAACTCCAAAACCGAAGCAATATATCGAAAATTGCAGCAGATATATACTAAACTAGACGATCCTGATGCTATTCAGGGCATTTCGACGCTGTTATTATCGTCCGATTTGGAACAGCAAATATTGGAGCATGAGGCTGCGGGAAGATGGGATCTTGCACGCAACTGCTATGAAATTTGTGTTCGCGAGAATCCAGAAAATACTGAAATGAAGTTACGATGGCTTCTGTGCTTGCGCGAGCTAAATGACTATGGTTAGTTACATTGTAATGTATTTCTCGATGTCGTTGTTGGCATGCTCACATTCTTCTAGACGCGGTCTTGCACCGTTTGGATATCAAAGGACATGGAGACGGAGACAGGGTTAAACAATTGATCGATCTAGGCATTGAGGGGTCGTGGGTCTTAGAGAATTGGAATAGCGTGGAATATTGGGTCCAGAAAGCCTCGAAGCCCACCTTTGACTATAGCGTTGGAAAGGCTCTGATATGTATACGATCCGGCGACATTGTCGGACTCTATAAGACATTATCAGAGGCGCGTTCGAATATCGCAAACGAAATTGCCATGTCGGAATCTTCATCTCCTAAACTTAGCCACGATTTTATCTTCCGGTTGCATGCTCTTACTGATATTGAGACAATGGTTATGTCGTGCCTAAAGCTTAAGACAAATTATTCGACATTATTGCACTACATGAATCAGAGGACTCATATGGATGGAGGATCCTATCGAGAGAACAGATATCTTATGGACTTGCGAAGAGCTGTTATTGGCTTAATGCGGTATGCTGTGTAATATTGTACTTTGTCAAGTCTAACTTGTTCTAGGACATCATTTTCTTGTGACGACGATTTAGCCGTTTTGCTTCACAAAGCCAAACTGGCACGAAAGTCCGGTATATATGATCAAGCGTATTCGTTCGTATTGAATGCTTCCAAGCATGACTCGCCCTCTGTAGTAATCGAGCAATCTCGAATTCAATGGAGTGAGGGGCAGCGTCGACAGGCGTTGAAAAGGCTTGAAACGATTGTGATGCCTTCTTCGTCAGCGGCGACTAGCGGAATGCAAGCTTTAGATGCGCTGCCGACTGGTCCCGATGGACAGCAGAAGAACATCTCTAGGGCGAAGGTCAGCCTTCCCTCGGCTTACGTGAACAGTAATATACTGACAGAGCTGTTTAGGCTGTCCTGCTCTATGCCAAATGGTTCGACCAAGCGAATCAAGGAAGCTGGGCAAAGGTCTCAAGAAGATATGAGGCTGTAATCGGCACATGCGAGAGCTTCGAAAGTGGACATTATTATCTCGGACGGTATTACGTGAAAATATTAGATTCTCAGAAGAGCTTACCTGCGCAACAACAAAATAGATCATAGTGAGTTGATGAAAAGTATGCCGTAATATCTGGCTTTCTCGTATTCTTACATAGTATAGTATTACGGGAGAATACCATATGAAGATATGCGAGTCGTACTGCAATGCTTTACGAAATGGCGTGAAGCATGTCTATCAGATACTGCCGAAGTTGGTCACAATCTGGTTGGACTTTGCAACCGAAGAGTATCGACATGCCGGTTCGTCTAGCGAAGCCAAGTATGGTCTCTTCTTTGGTGTTTGTTTTGGACGCTGCTGACGTCTTGAATTACAGAGACACATCTGCATCTCGCATTCGCAATCTAGACCAAATGACTGTCTTGATTCAAGATACATTTAATATGATGCCCAAATATATGTTCTTCGCCGCATTGGCGCAGATGATATCCAGACTCGACATTAATGTCAGGATTGCAAAAGTCTTAATGGGCGCTTTAGTGATGGTAGCCTTGGAATATCCAGAGCATGCACTATGGCAGGTGCTAGCTATTTCTAAATCAAAGGCGAAGGAGAGAGCAAGCAAGGGCAAGGAAATTGTTCGCATGCTCACGGTGAGGACTATGTACCGGTTAGCATGCATTGTGGACTGAAATCTAATCCGTTCATTAGTTGCATGCCCAAAAGCGGTCGGGTCAGCTCTTACGGGAAATCAAGAATGCAAACCATTTTATGGAATGCCTAACACATTTTTGCGGTGTGGGTTTTACGAGTGACCGGCAACTCGATATGAGTACTATGCCTGACCTGATCAAGAGTCTACCGTGTATGCTAGTTGTACCGATACAGTCAAACCTGACTATTCGATGGCCAAATAAATGGGGTTCTTCTGATGACCACATGGCGTTCACACGGAAAGTCACTATCCACGGTAACGTGAAACCTATATTTTTATGTGGACAATTAATGCTAATGATTCGTAAGCCCTTTCTCCAAAGGTACAGGTTATGACCTCGCTGCAAAAGCCAAAAAAGATCAGTATATTTGGTAGCGATGGTAACGAGTATTCTATTTTGTGCAAGCCAAATGACGATCTGCGAAAAGATGCGCGCATGATGGAACTGAACGGTATGATCAACTTGCTACTCGAAAAGGATAGCGAGTCTAGTAAGCGCAATTTGTGTAAGGACAGATATTTGTTTGACAATGAGCAAGTATGACTCTAACAGTCGACCAGCTATCACCACCTATTCAGTTACCGTCTTGAACGAAGAGGCCGGGTTGATCGAGTGGGTCAATGATACGAAGACATACCGTGATATCCTGAGAGCCGGCTATGCTGCCCGAAATGTAGTTTACACGGTAAGTGCCGACTTTTCCTGTTCCAACCATCGTCTAACTGAAAATTGCAAACTAGTTCGGGGAGATCAAAAAGCAATGGGACAAGGGACAAGACAGATTGAGATATTTTGAGCGTAAATTACTCACAAAGTAAGCAGCCATGTCGTTTTACCGCCAGTGGGCTATATTTGTTAATCCTCTGGCTTAGATTTCCTCCTGTTCTATACGAGTGGTTTATCGAGATGTTCCCTACTCCGACTTCTTGGCTCGAAGCACGAACCGCTTACGCGAGAACTACGGCGGTGATGTCAATTGTTGGCTATATATTGGGCTTAGGCGACCGACATTGTGAAAATATCTTACTGCATGAAGCAACTGGTAGAATTGTTCATGTTGATTTCAGTTGTCTATTTGATAAGGCAAGTTCGTTTACCCTATCTTGTTTTCGTACGTTAATCCCCGAGATTGACAGGGCCTTGATCTCGCCGTTCCCGAAAGAGTCCCGTTTCGCCTAACTCAGAACATGGTTAATGCGTTTGGTCCGTACGGTTATGACGGTCCTTTCCGCCGGTGCTGTGAAATCGCGTTGAGAATTCTCCGTGAAAACGAGGAGTTCCTAGTACCCGTGCTAGAAACATTTCTCCACGACCCTCTCTTCGAATGGCGGACCCCTTCCAGGCGGACGAACTCGAGCACTAAAGGGTCAGCAACCTCTCCTCAAGATGCGCTCTATCGGATTGATTGCCGTCTGCGGGGCGTTGTCGCAGACGAGTCCTTTCCGCTAAGTGTTGAGGCGCATGTAGATGGTCTGCTACATGAGGCCACGGATAACCGGAAATTGAGCGAGATGTATATAGGGTGGAGCCCGTTCTGGTGATTGCTACGCTAACCTTTACATCCTAAGTTTGTTCGTTGGATATTATTCTAAAAGTTTGATTTGTACATTTGATGCATTTGAAGGATCCGGGATGCATATATTGGATAAACTAGCAATTGATTATTTAATTATATACAGGGACTAACGACTCTGTGCCAACATTATCAATTACATTGATTGAGGTACATTTTAGTAGTATCCGCTATCACCATGGCCTGATCCGGAGTATCCTCCCCCTGGCCTGCCGTAAGGTGGTTGTGGCTGGTCGGGATAGTATTCTTCGCCTCCCTGAAATTGGTCACGTGGTGGAGGTTGTGGACCGCCATATTGACCACCGTACTGTCCGGCATTATATCCACCTGGAGGGCCACCATATCCTCCACGGCCATCATCATACTGGTTGGCATCGTCTCCATATCCGCCCGAACCGCCTTCGCGTCGACCGTACTCACCACCATACGAATCATCTGGGGGTCCGTATCCGCCAGGTGGATCAGACTGATAATCCCCAAACTCGTGACGGTGATCGCGGCGAGGCTGTTCGTTGTATAGGCCTTGGTATCCAGTTGAATTGTCGTCATTTAGCCTCAAATTGTCGAAGCCGGACGACAAACTCTGCCGCTGTTCACCACTTTTATCGTAGTAACGACGCGAAATCGGATATCCAGACTCCTCACCGGAATATGCCGATTCCTGCGAGTGGTAACTAGCGTTTTGTCCCGATTGTGAGATATTCATGTACTCATCCTGTCGTGTGTACCCGTCGCCACCCTGAACGGCGCTCGATTGAGCATAATATTTGTCTCCAGTGTTGATATCAGTGCCATGAGTTCGTGACTCAGTATATTCTTGTTCACCTTCACGGAAACCGAATTGATGGCTCAACTTGTTCATGTTAGCTGCGCTATTTATCAGACTGGCTCCGGGGATTTTAGACGGAATATGTGACGGAAAGTGCAGTCCGCTGCTCCCGACGTACTGCGAGACACCAGCTGCATTCGCTACATTGTCAATGGCACTGGAAACATAGCTGCATGGATATTGCTGTGTCGACTGGGGCTTCGGCTTGTGTGTCTTCGACGAAGGGCCATGATCATGTCCACCTGCAGGCGTTTTGCCTCCAATGTGATTGGCTCCGCTGCGAACGCCATCGGACGAAAGGCTATCAATCACCTTGTTCTTGTCTCGGCCGAGACCATCCACCCAGGTCTGAACGACTTGTCGCATGCGCTGCTGAATATCTCTGCTAACAAGAGCAGGGTGATGGAATACCTGGAGCACGTTGCTCAGAACTTCGTTTGGGTCGATGTTTGTGTTCTCCCACGCATGGACTACCAGAGGGACGACATATGACACCACTTCTTTGGCGACTTTACCAGCCGGTTCATTTAAGTACAACCTAAACCATTAGTCACTTTACTAAAAAAAGGAACTACGAAACGTACGAGAAATGGTCTTTGGAGAGGTAACTGTGAGTGGGATTGTCCGATGTCGGATCATGCCACACCTCCTCCTGATCTTTGTTGTCGACAGCAGACTGAGATCCTTTCTGCAATTGCTGAACGACACCTTCGATTAGAGGCGTGACAAAAGGTGCGATCAGGCCCATGACGAAGATTGTCAAGGTGTCGCTGATCTTATCAATCAAGTCATTCAAGAATGGAATTTTCTCCAGCGCGGCGTCAACTGCTTTCATGATCCTGTCACGAAAGGCGAGGAAGGGATAGATCTTTTGAATAATTTCCTCGACACTCATCTGGCTCGCATTAGGAGCAGATGCATGAGAATCAGCGGTCAGTCTGTCAATTTCACCACCTAGATCAGTCGTCATTTGTGGCTCCTGGTAATAGCTCGATGAGCGACCACTATCATCGAAGCCACGACTTGATGAACTGCCGCTATCGCGGGACAGCGTTGTGGCGGGAATTGAAATTGGGACTCTAGACAGTAATCCTTTCAATACATCTGACGAATCGTTACTATTCCGTCCCTGTTCAAGAGATTGGTCAAGCTCGTCTACTTCCGTTTGGGAAAGGTGATCCTGGGCTTCACCAAGCAAGGAGTGAAGAAAATCTAGCGACCCAAAGGTACCAGTCACCAGCGGGTAGACTCGCTTTCCGTGGAGATTAATCGCAGTCTGAGTACCAACATGAGGAAACACATTATTGTACCCAAGCTCACGTAAAGTCAGCTCGACGAAGTTCGAGTGCGCCGAGAAATCTTCGAGGCAGTGCAGTGCCTGGCCGAGAAGTCTGAACGATTCATACTGATCTGCCTTGTTTCCATTGGAATTGTAAAGACGGCCGTAGTGGATGGATTTTTCGAGCGACAATCGAATATACTGAGACGAGGTGCACCAGCCTCCGCGTTCATTCGCGATGTAGTTTTTCATACCGGTTTGAGGGTCAATCTGGAGCTCCTGAGGATCTACAAGACCACGAAGACGCGGATCGTATTTACGCGCGTCTTTGTTATCGGCATAATCCTATACACGTAAGTTTAACTGAGAAACAACATAATATCCAGTGCCGACCGTACCTTGGGATTGTCAATGTGCTCTATGAAGCAATTAGCACCTACATCCAAGATTGTCACTAATCCACATACCTTCGGCCCGATAGACGCCGAGTCTTTCATTCGTTACTTCGAACTCCTCGGTAGCGTAACCGAATGAAAGGAATGAAAGTACCCAAATTAGGACTCGGAGAGTGTCGACACCGACACCCCTGCTCAATGTCCCGACATCTACTGCCTGCGGTGTCATTGTTAGTCGCACATCAAGTGCTTGGTTTACGCAGCAATATCATACCTGCGAGTAATCACGGAGCCAGTTTCCCTACAAGATATTAGAACCGAATCAAAGCGGCGATCAAGGTGGGAGATGCTCACGAAATACACGCGCTTAATAGACATGTCGTTGAACTTCTTACCGCCGGTAAGCTTGCTGATCAGACTCCCGGTGGACATGATCACAGTCGCCAGGGTGTCTTCGATGTCGCCATGGCGAAAATTTTTGCCTTCGATGGCAGACACAGAAGGAATGTTTCCTGCACCAAAGGCCGAGACGCCGGATGGCATGGCAACAATGGCGACAACCAGGACCAGCAGGATCATGGCAGGGCTGATTGCCGACGAGCGCATTGCGAATGCCATTTTGGATTGATTATTAGCTGATGAATGCGATGAATCAATGCGTGAGTAGGAAAGTGAAGGAACTTCGTGATCGCTGAACGCAACGTTGTGTCTTTAGCAGTGACGTGCTAGTTGTGCTTCAGGCATATGTATGCCGAAGTGGCAGGGATGTGCGCGTCTAAACTGATGATCGCGTTATATTTAGAGTCTGAAGTCTGAAGGCGATTAACTTCGGGCACGAGCCAACAACTATGCAATTCCGGGCATCTTTTACCCGGCTCGCCGGCGGATTACGGGAGGAGCGAGTTTCTTATACCAAAGAACTCACTATCATCCCACAAGTTCGCGCATGATACTGATATGCGGGATTACCGTGGCCCAGTAATAATAACCATTCTCCGCGTCATTGGCTCTTATACAAGATAATAGCTTCTATTATAGGATCTAAAGCAAGGCTATCTTGTTCTATCCAAGAATGCAATCACCAATGCAACAATCCCCATGTCAATCAATCCGGATCGGTCTAAGCCGCATCTTGCGTTTAGTCTAATCATAGAAGTGCTGCCAGTCCCAAAGGCCAATGCCCTTGTACTGCTTTCCTCCAACCGGTCCGCCAACGACGACACCCTGCGCGCGAGTATAACCATAGCCGTCAACATCGGTGGATGTCAGGACAGTCTGTGAAACGGTTTTAAAAACATAAACGCCGCGGACTCCGACGTCAATCTCGATTGTCAAACCGGCAAACACATTGACGGGCTTGGTCTGTGGGTACGTGATGTTCGGGCCGTACGGCCGCACGATAGCGACAGGACCAACCTTGATCGGGACGCCATTTACGGCGATATATGCACTGGTGTATTCGACGTTATTTTTGTCGAGTGCGTCAAAGAAGACGACCGAGTATGGCCCGACCTTTGCATGCCCCCAATACCAGTTGTTAACCAGATCCTGTACAGGGAACTTACCCCAATTCTGCGCAGTGTCAGTGGCAGCCACGATGATAGCCAGGGCGTTGTTCATACCTTGTCATGATAACCCCGGCCGGTGAATGCGAACTTCTCGCCAAAGAGTGAAAGATCGACCTTTGCTACTGAATCAGGGACAGCATTGGCCCAACCGAGGTTCGGCAGCAGAAGCTCGGACGAGGAACGGTCGGAAATCAGACCAGTAGCGTAGTGCGCCGGCGCAACCTGACAAACGTTACTCATTGAATAACGCAATTGAGTACCGAGTACGTACGGACTTGAAAGTAATGCTCCCTTCGATGCCATAGTACAGGGCAGCATCGACATCAACGGTTACCTCGGACAGATCCGGTGTGCCCGAGAACGAAAAACCCGAGCCTGTCCAGTTGCCGTAAGCTCCGTCCCCGACGGTAGTTATGATTGCCGGGCCGGCGAGGACGACGGGGATCGAAAACGTGGTGCCGTTGGGATAAATACCAGCAACATTACAGTATGTTGCATACGGCAGGTTGTACCCTGGGTAGCCCAACGCATTGAAAGTACCGGTCTGGAAGGAGATTGTGATGGACGCCTTGGGCGAGACAACGTCGAAGTACCACCAGTCGAAGGAAGAACCGTTGACAGCTGAGATCTTGGGTCCGTCAAAGGGCGACAGGTCGGCGGCGTTAGTTTGGATGGTGACTTCGGCGGAAACACTAGTCGAGGGAATTATGTAAGTGTTTGTGATCTCGAGAGCGGCGGCGTGTGGGAGCGCCGACAGCGCGAGTGCGCTCACGGTCGAGAGGACGGAGAGGGCTTTCATTAGTGCAGCTGGCTACTATTTCCCGCAGTGAGCAACCTTAGAACAGAGACAATCCTCTATGGCTACTTTATGCTATCATACGATGATGTTAGCCATAGTTATCGGCGAGACGGCGTCGAGCCTCGGAGTTACCGATAGGCTGAGCACCGAGAATGCAGCCCCGCGGCTTTTATAGTTCTCGACCAGCTCAACATTCCTGACATCCCAAGCTGGCAACAAATAAGCATACAATTGGTGGGAGGCAGGCAAATATCGTCTCTGGAAGTACGCAGACAATGGTTATCATGCGGATGTCACCAGGCCCAGATGGCCAGATTGCGTATTGTGACTTCCATCATTTTATCATATTCGTACATACTTGCAGTTGCGTACTGCCTCTTGCTGCAGATAGGACAGCAACAGTCCACAGGCCGGGTAACCAAATTGAAATATTACACATATGTTAGTTATAACGTGAGCGGCAAGCCAACCGATCGCCCAAGCGAGCCGATCGCTATAAAACCCATACAAAAGTTGATATTTTGAGCCGTCATATTGCACTATCTATATAGTATCCTGGCTTCTAATATTGAAGTTAAGTTATCTATACAAAGAACTGCCTATGAGTTAAGTTCGAAATAAATTATAGGTATATTGCTTCTTAGATA
>JAJLTP010000077.1:0-85903 GCA_030568275.1 Lipomyces orientalis | reverse complement strand
GGTGGGGTGGGGGATGGAGTTGCCACCTCCTCGAAGAGGTGAAGCGCATCACCTGCAAGAACAATGAGCACGTGGCAGGTAGATGTCGACCGCGAGGAATTTTCGTGAACTAGTCAAAGGTCACGCAGTCCGGATGCCCGCATTAAGCCAACACTTGGGGCGCTCAGGTTGAGTGATCGCCTCCACGGCCTTTCTTCCCGTAACCGAGACCGAGGCCGCTAACCCGCCCCCGAATCTGCACAAACAGAGCTCTGGTCGTTTCGATCGGTCTGCTGTCGAATTGCACGGTCCCCAATGAGCGTTCGCTCGTTTACGGCAGTCATCAGACGCAAGGTTAAATTTCTGTCAGGCAATGCGACGAATTCTTCGTACGAACAGCCGTCTGGAGCAGCCGATCGTCCTCCGGCCGTGAGAGAGGGACAGAGCCAAAGTCGATTTTGCGTGGCTCATGCAGTGAGCCCGGGAATGAGCGGACGTAAGGTTTTGTCAGTATTAAGGTTAGTGACAAGAGGTGTCGATGCTCACTTGGCCACTCAGTGTCTTGTCACTACTCACAACTGATGAAGAGCAGGAATAATAGACTTAGGCTATTTTCGTCCCGAGCTTGGGATTACGGGGCGAAATGTAGCCGCGTGTTCGGTAGCCGTGTCCGGCACTCAACCGAACAGACGGCCTTGTATACCTTCCGCAAGAGCGAAAGTTGGAGCCGATCAAGGCCATTGGCTTTCGTTGGCCATCAGGGACGAGACGTTGCCGAGTCCCTGTCGTCGACTGGAAGGAGGGCCCATTATCCGGGAAAGGGGAGCTGACTTTTGCCCGGCTGCTGTCTGTGCTGGCCATAATAATGCTTCCACCAACGGCGGCACTGCGTTCCAGAACCGCCGCATGGGTTGCGTGTTTGGTCAGCGGTGGCGCGGGAAAGGTGGATACTACTCGGTCGACATTTGGTCGGTAAAGCCGTTGGTTGATTGATTGCCTGTGTGGCCGCGTGGCTACCGACGACGACTGGCGAGTTTTGGTGAAAGTCGTTTTTTGTTGCGAGGGCTCGACCGCCGCAGCCGCGTCACGCGCTGCTGTGACTCGCAAAAACGGGTTTTCGGGATTGTACCTGCCTTGCGTACCACGCTCCCGGGTCGCTGAGGCGGCCTGTGCGCTGTCCACGCTTAAACCTGACTCCGCCAACACGACGACGCTTTGCATTCTGCACCACCCGCCAGCACGGTCGTCGGGCTGTTTAAAAGTCTCCGCCCCGTCTGCTCCGCTCGAAACTATGTATGGCTGCCTGCACCGCCCATCACCCCAGCATCGTCATTATCGTCATCTTCTGCAACAACCGTGATCGCCTGCTCTTTGCAATGTCCCACCGTCGCGGCCCCTGGTCAGCGGCAGAGGACGCCAGACTGTTGCATCTCATCAACACCCACGGGCCCACAAACTGGGTCCGCATCTCGCAGCTCCTCGGCACCCGCACAGCGAAGCAGTCCCGCGAACGGTACCACCAGAATCTGAAGCCGTCGCTCAACCACGCGCCGATATCCGTCGAGGAAGGTTTGCTGATCGAGTCGTTAGTGGCTCAGCTGGGCAAAAAGTGGGCAGAGATTGCCAGGCACCTGGCCGGTCGAAGCGACAACGCGGTCAAGAACTGGTGGAACGGCGGCGCGAATAGACGGCGCCGGACGGGATCGTCTGGCCCCGGAGAGGACGGGAGTGCGAGTCCACCACTGCCGTCGAGAACTCGCCAGAATCAGCAGAGCCAGAGTGTCGTGCTGCCGCCGCTGTCGACCGCGTCGACCGCGTCGACCGGGCTGTATGCGGCCAAGTTGTCTTCGTCCTCGTCCTCACAGGTCTATCTGCCGCCACCAATCGCCACGCCGCCGCTCATTCCAGATGGTCCGGACGACAAGCTGACGTCGACTTCCACAACCGTGTCCGAAGATGACGAGTATTTCCGGTCGTCGCATTACGTCCCGCACGAAACGCAGTCGACTTATGGGGTCTACCCGGCGCCGCAACACCACCACCACCACCACCACCACCACCAGCAGCAACCGCAGATGTACACGTCCAGGTACACTGAGCCTCGACAATACCAGTATACGGCGGCACCGTACGCGCCGTACTCGAATCTGCCGCCACAGCCCGTCGAACTCCAATACAAGGCCAGCCTGTCCGGTCTGATCGAGTCGCCAGTCGGGCCGCCGCAATCCCATCCACGACAGCTATCGTCGCCGCTGTCGCAATACCGCCTCGCTGCCGCGTCCCAGGCAAATTTGCCATACTCGTACGGCGGCGAAGATTCAGCTGTGGCAAGGGTCCGGGCCCAGGCCGAGGCCGAAGCCGAGGAACAGAGGCTGCGGGACCAGAGAATGAACATCAACAGTCTGATTATGTGATTTATTTTGTTGGGTATTACTGGAGTTAGAAATCGGCCGGCGGCGGAGTTAAGATATATTATATCCAGAGTTGTATTTTTTTGGGGGTGGGCGGGAGGATAAAATTGCTTTATTTATGGCTTGCTATTTACTGTCGAAGTGTGATATAGCGTTTTGTATTGTTTAGGCTCGACGGATGGCGTTGTGTGCTGATTACAGGCTGCGATAAATGGTCGATTTTTTTGTGTTAGAATTTGTAAGATGCGGTAGATGTATAATATGCAATCATAGGGATTAATATGTAGCCAGCAAATGTCCAAATGAACGTCGACCGTTAGTTACGTCAACCGTCACGAGCTCTCGGATCTGAGCTCAAGCCCGCCATGTTAGTGGCATGCCCCCTTTCCTGCATTGCCAAAAGCAACTAGTCGAACCGATAACAGGCAACGGTGTTGCGGCCCAGAGCGGCAGGCGCGTGCGTCGCGACAACGGCAGCATACAATGTGGCCTTAGCCCGAAACAAGAAAAATCAGATGATATTTAGCATGGCGCAGCGGGACTAGCGTCTTGTGTGGCTGGTGTTGGCTAACAGGCGTATTGTGTCGCTCTGCCTACTGTACGTGTGTATCCGTCCGGCACACACACACACACTTTAGACCTAGCAACGACAAACAATCAAGACACGAACGCTGCCTGTCTCTATTGTACTACCTATTATACACTATAACTATCGCACCTATCTTACTATTGGCATCAATAAATTGGTTTTTTATCGCGGCGTGGCGTCTCCCCCGCTTTTCAAACTTAATGTACCAGTGGCTGCAAAATCCGAGGAATTTTCTGTCCACAAGCTATTAGCTTATATGTTAGTGGCATTAGCACATGACCCAGCCCACCAAGCCATCGCCGCGCGTTCTTTGGGACTGCTCCAGTGAGGACGGGCAGCCACCACCACTACCACCACCTACCTGATCATTCATTTTTCGATAGACGCAATTGTAATCCTCCCATAAACTTCCAAAAACATGAATTGCCCGCCTGCGTGCTGATGCAGCACCACACAAAAAAAAAAAAGAAAGGGTTCAGCAACGATCTCGTTAAGTGTGGTTGGTTTTTGACGTGCATGCGGCGCTTGATATATAAGGTTTAATTAATGCTAGCGCGGGGCCGAGTGGGAAAATCTGGTTTTTGTGAACGGCCGAGTTATATATGTGACCGGCTCAGCCGGCCCAGGAACGCTGGCGGCGTAACCGCCGATTACTGGAACACAGAAATGGATGCCAGACTACATTGTTGTTGCAGAACTTGCATATGCGGGAGCGCGTTGACATGATGATTCAGCCCAGTTAGTCGTGTTGTCTGTCGCAGGGCCGATTCTGGAATTTCGCCGCTAGGCTTTTTTGTTACTTCTATGTTTATCTCGATCGATCGATCGGCTCGACAATACAGTTGTCGATAAACCGGGCAAACAGCAACCGAATTAAACAATTGACAAGGCGCGGGCGTGGAACCGATCGATGATCTTCGTCGGCACGGAGCCGGAGTCTGCCCCCACATGTGAAATTCAGGGGCGGCGCGACCGATTGATTGATTATGCGCCGCTGATCAGCAGTCGCTTCCGGCTGCGATTCTGGCCATCGACCCCGTCGACGAGCGGGCCCCGGTTGTACTAGTTGTATTTACTGTTAGCAAACGGGGCCGACGGACCGACAGACTAGTGACGGACCGCCGCTCAAACTGTGTATGCAATTTGCCCATTTCCGTAAATTAGTGATAACTTAGTTATACATTTCTAGCACCCATTTCTAGCTTGCCGATCGGCTCGTTCTCGTTCGTGTCTCGGTTTCGTTCACTGTCACTGTTAGCTAGTGAGTGGTCCATTCCAGTCCAGTAGCAGTGGGCAGTGGGCAGTGGGCCGGGCCGTCGCCGCCACACAGACCCAGTCGCTGCACTGCAAAATAGCGTGTGACCAATCTGGCTCGGTTAAACGTGTAACGATGGCTGACAGGTTGACGTTCCCGCGTCTGGTGACTGTTTTTCTTAGTTATGTGTGGGGGACGATCGCTTCGCATGGGGCCGATGGATCGGGCCGTGCATCGCGCTAAACTAGCGGGATTGTTAGTGCACACAATCGCTTCGCAGTCAGTCGCATTCGCGTTACAAAGCCCTTGCTTCTATTCTAGAATGATACCGGCCAGTTTTCTCAAACCCGACTAATGTAATGCAGTCCGACTAGCGCGACGCGCCTCACAAAACCGCTGGATATCTGTGACTTGCCAAGTCTCAGCCATGGCGAGGTTAGCTGGAAAGTATCATTTCTCAATAACTTATCTGTACCTCTTCGCAGCCATCAGACACTCCGTTGTCTATATACACTACACTATTGTTGTGACAGCCGCGGGAAAAAAATGCCTATGCACGGTCCACTGCACCCGCCCCCGTTCGGTTGCATAATGTTCTCGTCGCGATGGTACATGCCCCGAGAAACCCTGAACCCTGAAACTGGAGAACTCGGGCAGGCCTGTAGTATTTAGTCGCAAACCAGCTAAGTTATCGATTTTGGCGACATCTCGGCCGGTTATTCCTTGCCGGGCGACTCGCTCGTGCTCGTTCCAACAGAGACGGTTCACAGTAGGTTACTCTATACGATTCCTTCGGTAACGAAGGTATATTCGGCCAGCCAGTGTGTAATGCCGCCAGGCGGCTCGCACGCGGACGGGTTGTAGCATTGATCTGGCGGGTCGAACGAGTCTGTTCTGAGCAACTGCACGCAAGCGCTGCTTGGACCATTGCTTGGATGCTTGTCCACGCGGCAAACAAACCCGGGCCTTGCCAAACGCTCTGGACGGTTACAGCAAGCAGGCAAGCGCAGAAGGCAGGTCCAGCAGCTCCGGCGACGCACGGCACGAAGACTACATTCCGACATTCGAGATGGCAGCCCGGAATGAATCGGTCAGCCAGATAATATGCATGCTCAGACGTACAAGACAGGGCTGCGCGATTATGGGCGGACGTGTCCGGAATACATAAATTCGATACTTAGCTGACATATCCACTAGTTCTTTCACCAGACTACTTCACGCCTACTTCACGACAAATGATTGGCACATAACGCAGGTTTGAGACTGCCAGAGTTTGCTACAGTCCTAGCGTATCTGTCCCATCAACAGGCTTCCACCAAAACTCAAGAAACCCTGTACCGCACCGTGCCTGAAATAATCAATGTCCGAGACAAACAATGCCAGACATTGGGTAACGGGAGAGTTGCATGCCGGCAAACCGCCGCCCTAAATAGGTCAGCCGTACTCACGCGGCAGTGACATCGGGCTAGGGTTTCTTCAACCCTTTGGTCGGCCAGGTCGGCCTTGGTTGTCTTTAATTCGCGGGGGATTGATCGATCCAAGATGTACGCAGCGAGCGGGTCCTATCTGTGACCCAACCTAGATATCGTTGGACAGTAGAGCATGAAAATTCTTAGAGCGAATAGTTACAGGTTCAAGAAATTTCGTGTAATCTGTTCATACTTGAGTGTGCAGTATTCGCAGCATGCATCTGTCTAAACGTTTTGGTTGCGTAGTCGCGTCCACGCAATAGAAAATATCTATGTTTGGGCCAAATGAGTTCCCAGCCAAGTTGCTGTTGTTCGCCGACCGTGTGCCCGCAAAGTCCAGTTTGGAGATTCAGATACATATACATATATAATCAGACTACATCTCTAGCAACGGCCGCAGTACAATTCGGATAATGGTGGAGCGCGCGACTGGTAATCTGCGCGCTGCTAATTTCCCCGTATCGAGATCGTCGGCTCAGTGTCGCGTGGCCAGTAAATCGGCACTATTGCTGCTATCATGCACGGAGCACGGCCATACATCGTAATAGTGGAACGCCAGGTACGCAAGGCACCACAACAGTAGATCACCTGAGCTGCACAATGACGTCGGAGGCTGCTGGGAGGAGGCGCTGACGCCAAACCGTTGGCACGACCTGACCCTAGTTTGTGCGACGCTCTCGTAGATCGCTGCCATGTTTGGCGGCATCGGCGGCAGTTCGCATATCAACTGAACGATTCGGTGACGATATACACACCCAAAGGATTATTGTAAATAAATCAGAAAATGACTATGTCGTCCAATATTCGTTACTTGATAAAAATGACTGTGCGAGACAGCGTTCGTGTAATATATATATTTCACGATGATGCCGTCTCCGTCCTCCCCGACGAGCCCGATTCCAAATTAAACCCTTGGAAAAAAGCAAAAAACACAAAGGCCAGCCGGCAGCCGGAACGTGTCAGGTCAAAATCTTTCCACCTTCGCATCCGACCCAACACTCGCACATGGCACAGTTCTAGATCCTGCCCTCCCTCGCCGTCTTTCTTTCTTTTGCTTTTCTGTCGTTTTCGTTCTTCTTGCGTTGTATTACTACTAGTTTGGGCGGATTTTTTTTTTGTGTGCGTACTCGTCGTGTCTCCTCCGCCAGAAAACGGTCGATCAGATTTCAATCACTTACTCATCACGAGCGCCAGTAGTAGTAGAAATCCAATTTCCCCCCCTTTCGGCCGGCTCCCTCAGCCTGACAATGCAGCAACCCCAGCATGGCCTCCTCGACAACTCGTAACGCCAGGCTCCGGCCGCCGTCTCCACTATCACCGCATCTGATCCCGGCTGACAACGCGCCGACGACGAGTTCGCTGCAGCAGTTGCTCGCTCATGCCCACGACCGGTACGCGGCACACCCGCACTCGACTTCTCGCGAGGAACTCTGGCGCGTGCTCACCCGGCTGGACGAGTGGACGACCAAGATGGTCGAGTACGGCTATGTCCAGCCCGTCGTGCACAGCAGTGGTGCCACCCAATCGCACCAACACCACCATCACCAGCAGCAGCAGCAGCAGCAACAACAGAAGCGGACGAGCAGCATACTAGAGGCGTGGCTTCTTGGTGGATGTATTGCATATGTGGGTGCTCTCTGTTATGTTTGCTAAGGAACCCGTGTGGACAAGCTTGCTGATATGGTGTGTTCCGACCTTGAAGAGTCTGGGAGATATGAATAGGGCTATCGAATGGAATTATCGCATCTTGCGAGTCGATCCAAAGTACGTTTTTTGTGCCCTGCCATGTCGCGTCGTGAAGTCATCCCGTCACTAACAACGCCCCGCTCCAGCTACGTCGAGTCAATGTCCAACCTTGCCGCCGCGCTGCGCGCGTTGCGTCGCAATTCAGAGGCAGAAGTATGGTGGACGCGAGCGGTTCGCCTGCGACCGACATACTGGGACGCGGCCGACCATCTGTTCTCGCTGCTTTGCGCCCAGCACCGATACGCCGACGCAGCAAACGTGCTCGCGTATGTCGAGCAGCACGCCGTGCCGACTGCGGTTCCGGCCGCTGATCTCGCGCGGTACCTCGCCATTATTCACGCAAAAGGGACCCTGTTATACGCTCTCGGAAACCACGTCGCGGCTGCGGACGCGTTCGCGAGGGTGCTTGCGCTCGCGGCCGGATACGCGGACGCGGACTACGATTCGCCAGACAGCAAGATCACATTGGCAAGGCTGATGCAGCGCGCGAAAACAGCGCTCGCGTCGAAGAGAGGTGGCAGGCTACTGCTTACGCCGCAGGAAGCGCAAGCCTGTCTGTCGGATGTGTTTGACGGAGACCTGCCTGGCGTTCGAAGCGTTGCCGACGCCCAGCACCGCCAGTCGATCGCCCAGACGACAGCGAACACGCTGCTCACTCTCGCAAAGATCCTGCAAGATGCTATAGCTGCCGGGGTAGCCGGTGGCGGTGATAACACGAACGCCAACCAGCAGGCTAGCACGGATGGCAAGACCGCGAACGCCAGCACACTCGTGCAAATTATCGGCCGCATTCCGACCGCGTTCGACGTCCTGCCCCTGTATTATCTCTCACTTGCATTGCACCCAAGCCCAAGCACGGCAAACAACATTGGCATTTTGCTTGCCTCCCTCGCTCCAGCCCTACCGATGCCAGCAGAGCATTCTCTCGCCCTCGAATATTACCGCTACGGTCTCTCGCTCGATTCTCGGCATCCACATCTATACACAAATCTCGGCTCGCTACTCAAAGACCAGGGCCGTCTTGCACATGCGGTCGCAATGTACGAGCGCGCAGTCGCGTGCGACCCTAATTTTGACATTGCGCTCGCGAATCTCGCCAACGCGGTCAAGGACCAGGGACGGGTGGCTGAAGCGATCGGGTACTACCGTCGGGCCGTTGCAGCTAATCCCGGATTCGACGAGGCCGCGTGCGGGCTTTCAAACGCGCTGAATTCGGTCTGTGACTGGACCGGCAGAGGAAGTTGTGGGGTCGAGCTTCGCGGAGTCGATGCAGATGGGAATGTGTGCTTGAACCGCACTGACGGGTGGATGGCCCGTATTTTGAGTATCATCGACACTCAGCTGAGTACTGCGCTCGCATGGGGGCGCGGAATCATTGGCACAGAGTATGCCAAGATCGTACAAGAAATTGTGCTTGCGTGCGGGTACGCCGGCATGGACGATGCCCGGCTCACGCCGTGGCTCGCCGAGCTCGTGGGCGCCCAGCAGAGCGGCCAGGATGAAGGCGCAAAGCTGGTGGAGTTGATTGAAGTTGCCGCGCGTCGCGCGAGATGGAGATGGTATAACGATCTGTACGGGACCGGTCATGTCGCGGACAAGTCAAATTATCACCGTCCTCACCTGCCAGAGTCGTTGCCGTTGCCAGCTGCTCCGACCGTCCTGCCCTTCCATACGTTCACGATCCCGTTTACTGCCTTACAGGTCCGCGAGATTTGCCGCCGCACGGCACTTCGTGTTTCCGTTACGTCGGCGCGGTATCATTGGCTTCCCAAGAATGTGTATCCGCCCCCTCCACCTCCGAACGCGTACTTGAAAGTCGGCTATATCTCGTCTGACTTCAACAATCATCCTCTCTCGCACCTCATGCAAAGTGTCTTTGGCCTTCATCGACAAAGCGCCGGCACGTCACACGCCGTGTATGGTATTTGTTACGCAACTACGCCATCCGACGGTACAAGCTACCGACAGAAGGTCGAAATGGACGCTCACGAATTTGTCGACGTGTCCGGCTGGAGCACACAAGCTGTCGTCGAACGTATCGTGCGCGACGGCATCCACGTCCTAGTCAATCTCAACGGCTTTACCCGCGGCGCCAGAAATGAGATATTCGCGTGCCGGCCTGCACCGCTGTCGATCGCGTTCATGGGATTCGCGGGATCACTGGGCGCAGAGTGGTCTGACTACATACTCGCGGATAGGATCACTATGCCGCCAAGTGCGGTTCGCCATCAGCGTCCGGAGAATCGGGATCGGATTCTGCGTCATCATAATTGTGTGAATCAAGACTCATGGGCGTATTTCGAAGACGTCGTGTTTTGCAAAAACTCGTTCTTCTGCTGCGACCACAGGCAAAGCGCACCGGACGCAGAAGCCGAGGCCATTCCGGCCGACGATGAGACGAGATGGAAGACCGAGCTTCAGAGACGGGACGCCATGCGTGCGGATCTGTTTCCCAATCTTGCGCCTGGGACCATAATCCTCGCGAATTTTAACCAGTTGTATAAAATCGACCCGTCGATATTCGTCACCTGGCTGCGCATTCTTGCCCGTGTGCCGAATGCCATATTGTGGCTATTGAAATTTCCTGACCTTGGGTCGTCGCATCTGCAGTCGTTTGCGGAACGTTGGGCCGGCCCGGAGGTTGCCTGCCGGGTGATCTTCACCGAAGTGGCCGGCAAAGACACGCATCTCCTGCGATCGCGAGTGCCGGACCTGTTTCTCGACACGCCTGAGTGCAACGCGCACACAACTGCGACCGACGTCATTTGGGCAGGCACGCCGATTCTCACGTTCCCTCGTTACGACCACAAAATGTGCAGCCGCATCGCCGCGTCCGTCGTCGTTTCGGCGTCGACGACCGGGGCAGCTTTGCCACGGCGACTCATCGCGTCGTCCGAAGCAGAGTACGAAGAACGGGCTGTCGAGTTATGCGCGGCCGGTGGGGCGGCTGGCGAACTTCTCCGACTACGCAAGGAACTCTTTTTGGGAAGGAGCGAAGCTGCGATTTTCGATACTTCGCGCTGGACACGAGATATTGAGAAAGCGTACTGGATGATGTGGGATCGATGGGTGAGACGTGGCGGCACAGTCACAATCGGCGAGGATGAAGATCGGAATTTGTATTTATAGACGGGGCGTTTTCTTTGTGCTCGTTGGTTTTGTCTTTTCGGATTCATGGTATTGTGGATTGCTGGTTGCGCTGCCGGATTCAATACCGGCGAGACTGTGGTGGGAAAATTTATTTGGTTTTCTTGCGGTTGTAGATTTACTTGTGTTAGTTGACTGCCGGTTTATATAAATGGGGCGGGTTTTTTTTTTATTTTTTTTTTAATTGGGTCTACTGTGACTGTATGTATATAAGATATTGGTATTGCAAGGGATTATTAGTTATTGGGTCTTTGGAATTATCTAGATTTTATGGTACGATTGGACTGTCAGACTGAAGCTCACACAAATCTAAGGGCGGTGCAAGAGTAATCAGCACCAACTCCTCCATCCAACTGCGTCGGTGTCCAACAAACCAATTACCACTGGCATGAACCGTTGCATACTCGTCACAGCCACCAAATGCCGACTATTCCTCAGTGTTCAGATCCATGCGTATTCTGCACCATAGCTTCGTCAGTGCCAATCTTCGACCCCACGTCGTCAAAACAATCCTACCCGGCAGTATTCACACAACGTAATGTGATTCTCTCTACGCAGACGTATATCGCGTTGCTCGACATCCAACCGCTCGTCTCCTCGGCTTGCCACATTCTTCTTATCCCGCGCATACATTACGAGCGAATATCAGACTTTCCGAAACCGCGCATGGGCTCTGATGATGCGCACGACAGCAGCGTGAGTCGCGAGCTCGGCGGCCTGCTCGCTGTCTTGGGCAGCGCTCTGCCGGGCGCGTTCGGCAACATTTCCGATTTCAACGTGGTCCAGAACAACGGTAAGATTCCCTTATTTTTTATGTTTTTTTTTGTTTGTTTGTTGCCTTACAAGTCTGCACCAGAAGCTCCGGGGGGGGGCTTGAGATTGTTAGTGGATAGTTGATTTATTGGAAAAGGTCCTGGCGCCGGACAGGTTGTCCCACATGTACACTTCCACATCATTGCTCGTCCGCCGCTGACCGGTGCTTCTCCAATATCTGATTACCTCCTACATCCGTCAACGACATTTAAGCGGCGCTGGGAATATGCATCTTTGATTTTCGGCAAAGGCGCCCGCTCGGATCTGGATCCCGACGCGGCAATGCGAACGTGTGACGAGCTGAGAACGTATCTGTACTATAACTACTGGCAAACTAAACGGCATCGAATGGAACGCAGTAAGCTGTGATTGTTTCAGCTTTTAATCATTGATGTTAACAACGGGTGCGATTAGAATCACTAACTAGTCCATGTATTAAAACGTATAAAGTGACAAGCGCAAAGACAAGTGACGTCGAAAACTAGTAAACACAAATGGAAATATATACACAAATTCAGCAAGAGGTCACTCTAGGTGAAAACATGGAAATAATAGAGATATCAATAAAACGTGCCTCCTACCACTTGCGATCACCATAATGAGCAACCATATAAACAACTAGTTTAGATCACAGAAGGACGAACTCCGTGATGGAAAGAAGAGCAAAAGCCGAAAACAATCACACTTGATACCCAATAAACAAGTAAACAATATCGCGCTGAAGGAAAGAATGAAGCGAATGACATAAACGAGTACACACTCTCCATAGACACCTCCTCAATTTAGATACTTTTCTGAATAGACGTCTCTGACATTGGATGGTTCTTCCACACCGAACAAAATACACATTAAGATTAGTCCGAAATTGTCCCGAAATTCTCAGAAATATCGTAGACGTGATCGCAAGCCACAGTTACAAGACAGTAGATGTGCAATTTAGATCTTGCTATCTTGCTCTTCTCCTTCGTCAGAGTCGACGTCCAGGTCAGATGGTAAAGGAACTTGTTCTACGCGCTTTTTGGCCCACTGTCGTGCCAAAATTGATGCTACTTGCTCTTAGTAACCAAAGAAAGAATGGCCTGGGAAATCATCATACCTTTCAAAAATCTCTTGCTCGCATATTTTTTGAAGAATGCTTCGTGTTTAACGGGCTTGACGAGATAGTCTAGCATAAGGTTGCAGACCGGCTCAATCAATTCCTCAGTATAGCCACCCGAATAGTGTATCAGGTTTTTATCCTAGCATGAAGTTAGAACTGAGATCGCCTAAGCGTATGTCAATCAGCAGACGTACCCATTCGGGTCGCTCGAGAATGACACGAGCTAGATACATCGCGGTGGCCGCAACGCGTGAAGGATAGTACTTCATAAACCTATGATCCAAAAGGGCAATCTCCATCAAGTACTTTGCAACAGTACGAGTCTGAATATCATAGTTGTCTGCTTTTGAATTTCTCCGCAAAAAATTCATGGGATTTGGATATGATAAATTGAAGTCCAAGACCTGGAGCATAAAAGTCTCCGCTCGTAGAATTTCTTCCTCCGTATAGCCACTGTCGGCAACATACACAAAATTCTGGATAGATGGAGAGAAGACCTCCTCGTACTTAGCGGCAATGAACATGCCTGTAATGCCGACGAGCTGCAGTTTATCTAGAGTCACCACTCTGAGGGACAAAAAGCGATCCACGATGTTGACAGCAAGAAACAGCGTTTCCGGTAGTAATCGGAACTTTGTGTGTACTTCAACAAGCCAATCTATGAGAATGTCTCTCATCTTCCATTGCAAGTCACGCTGCTCGTCCATATATCGCGGATTGGGCATCGTCCGGACCTCTAACTCTTTCATGTAGTCGAAAATTTCATTCACATATTCTGCAACCATAGTAGGGTCATCCATTTCGTCAGCATCTAAATCATCCCAATCCTGCACGGCTACTTCGGTCTTGTCATGCTCGGTCGTTACTGCGTCCTGCAATCCGCTGGATGTCCTTTCAACTGTATCAGCTTGCATTGGATCCTCATTCTCCTTATTTCCATCGGAGAATTCCTCATCAACAGTCTCCTCAATCAGCGAACTGGCAGACGTTTTTGTGCGTGGCTTTGCCGTTCTCTGCGCTGCGATGGATACGGTGATCGGCTTTAACGGGGCGCGTCTCTTACGCGTTCCCGAGGCAGTAGATGTCGAACTAGTCTTCTTGACTTGAGCTGGATCTTCTTCGACTACGCTACCGTTGACAGTTCTAGACGGGCGCGAGCGCGACACGTTTGTTGATGTGGCTGTCTTGACAATTTTTGCTGCATGTTGCTTACCGTCCTTACCCCCAGCCCCGGCATCCTTATGGACATTACTGACGTCTCCGAGAGCCGCGCGTTTCCGACTATTGACTTGCCCGCCATTCACCTGCTTCGGCAGAGCAGACTGTGAGACTTGTCCGGCAATAAACTGGGTGTCCAGCGCGGCCGCTTTGGCGCGTGTGACTCGCGTCGTCGCGTTAACACCTAATTTGTTCTCATCTTGCCCAGCTGTAGCTGAAAGTCTGGATGACCGTCTCTGCAAAATCCACTATTAGTTGTATATTACCGGCATAAATAATCGCGCGATATGATATGAATGTTGCGGCTAGTTGTTGTGGAGTGCTGCCAAAAATGACCGCATGTCACAGCAGGCATAACAAACCACAAAATCCAAACGTCGCCAACAGTGATAATCTGAAAGCTTACCGTAGTGGCCATTTGTAGAAGTCTAAAGTCTAGGACTGAGGAGATCAATGCCTAACTGCTCCAAATCGACTTTAGCTGGGAAACCTTGTGCCGAGAAGAAGAGATTAGCATATTCCACGAAGTGCAGACGATCAAACGATGTCGTGCAAATGCATCGATATGCCCTTCCAGAAATTTGACGTAAATGAGGAAAGCGAGGAGAATCTCAAAGTCATCTTCGTCGGCCAACTCAGGCGGTGGCATTCGGAGTCAAAAGTTCTCGTGAAAATATACTCACCAACGCAGCAAATAAATCTAGAGTCCTTCTGGTAGTAGAGTAATAATTAAAAATTCTTAATAAACCGGATCCATGGATAGAAAGCGGCTTGCGTATTGTGCACTGTGGAAGCCAGGTTCGTAGGGGATTAGCAAAATCGGTTAGCGGGCCTGCGGCAACTTGCCTCGAATGTTTGTGTACCTTCATATCGTCGCCATGACAATGGGATTCTATTTACTCAAGCCCTGATTGGGATAGCGTTAAGACCAAGTCGCGTCGCCTAAGTAATAGTCAGTCTGTCTGCGTAACTCAAGGCACGGATTTTAAAGCCCACGTGAGACCTGTAAACCTTATTTCCGAGATACAGCTTTTAATTTTGAGAGGACAGGGATAAAAATATCGGCCAAGGGAAGTTAATGCAAACGGAGCGTCCGAATAGAGTCGATTGTTCTGTCGTTTCTTGGTAGTGTAGCAATTTATGCCGGAATATCTAATACTGCTTGCGCAAAAGCACGAGTCATTCCGGAAGACAGAGCTTGACGCGCTGGCTGAACTTGAACAAGTCCCGGTAGACTTGAGCCGCCATGATGTTAATGTAAGTAAATCTGAGGGTGTGTCTATCTACATATAGTTAACTAGGGTATTGCAGACGCCTCTGCTATATGTGACTTTGGATTCTGAAGAAGATGCTCGAAGGCTAATAAGAAGATCAATTTTGGTGCGGTCAATTTTTGAGGTCTGGGGAAGAGGTGATTCGTTTGAAAGGCTGCATGAAGACGTGAAGCGGAGGACTAGCCACCTGTGGCCGAGTAAGCCAAGTACACTGACGTGGCCCTCGAGGATTTTTACGCTGACCTGTTGTAGGATATAAGGACGTCTCTTTCAAATTCGATGTCATTAGTTATCGCGGGTCAAGGACAAAGGAAGAGCAGCGAGAAATTATCGAGTCCTTTTCCTACGTTGACTTTGAGGGTCCTATCCGAATGAGAAATCCAGAGGAGGTTTTCACGATTATCGAGGAGTATAATGCACCATCAGTACCGATTAATGATCGACGAGTCCTAAAGGATATCTGTTTTGGACGATTTATTGGGGACGGTCAACGAGATATAATAGATAAATATGATCTCAAGAAGAGGAAATATATTGGGACGACATCTTTTGATGCAGGTTGGTAATTGCTACAACACGATTGTGTAACTGTCTAACGATATCATCAAGAGCTTGCGTTAATATCATCCAACATTGGTCTTGCGGCACCTGGAAAGCTCGTCTATGACCCGTTCGCTGGAACTGGTAGTTTTCTTGTGGCCGCTAGTCACTTTGGGGCCATGGCATTTGGTATGAATTATATCGACTATAAACCCTATGAGCTGAATTGAGCTAACTTTTAGATAGGCTCTGACATCGATGGTCGACAAATCCGCGGCACGCCAAATTCTAACATTGTTACCAACTATACCCAGTACAACGTGAAAAGCCAATTCCTCGATACCTTTGTATGCGACTTCACACATAACCCTATACGACCGTCGTTTCGATTAGACGCTATCATATGCGATCCCCCGTACGGGGTGCGTGAAGGCCTTAAAGTTTTGGGGTCGAGGAATACCGAGCGGTATGCCGACAGGTTGCCCACAAGACTCGATAATGGCGATCTGTCGCACTTGTACGCATCACTAGCAGCAGTAATGAGCAGGGAGATAAACTGATTAGTAATAGGCAACTGGATTATATTCCACCCAAGAAACCTTACCATTTCGATGCGTTACTGGATGATTTACTCTTTTTTGCAGCTGACCATCTTGTCGACAATGGACGACTATGCTGCTGGATGCCGACTGCAAACGAGGACTACGGAGAGCGGGACATTCCTATGCACCCAAACCTGAAATTGATCTCCAATTGCGTTCAGGAGTTCAATAAGTGTAGGTGATTTGATGCCGTCTAGTGCGGAAGAATGCTGACTAGAATATAGGGTCACGACGACTTTTGACATACAGCAGACGACCACGAAATTGTCCTTCGCTAGAATCAAGTGGTAAGAGCAGCAGAGTTTATAAAGAGCAATTCCGCGATAAATATTTCCGGGGGTTTGCGCAGCCAAAAGATGACTGGGAGGAGAAAAGTTTGTAAATATTTCCTGTAACTTAACTATTAACTGCATAATTAGCTGTAAGTTTAATGGCGGTGTACTATAGGCAACACCGGAGGCACTTGTTGTATACTAGTAATTATTAATTATTATTAGTAATCAAAGATGATATCGTCGCTGGCGTGCACGTGTTCAGCAAATCGATCCTTCTTTTCTCCATCTAATTGAGTTGTAATCAGATTCCCAATTATGAGGAGTCACAGAGCGATGTGCATGTGAAGAATATTGCTAAGCCAACGGGCGACTTGGGGCAGTCATGTGATCCGAGTCACGTGCAGCTCATGACTGTGCCTCGGCTCCGCCTCGGCGCAACCCGCGGGACCCGTACCCCAGATTTTCGGCTCGTGAGATCTGGCGGGGCAGTCCATAAAGTCGGTTTCGCGGGCCAGTTCTGTGGCCAATTCTCTTTCTTCATTATCTATTCATTCATTCACAATGTCCGAACGACTTTCTGCCATTGCATCTCACATCGCTCCCAACGAAGCCTCCGCAGTCTCGAAGATCACGGAGAAGCACCCTGACGACGTTGTCATTGTCGCAGCCTACCGCACGGCAATCACTAAGGGCGGGCGTGGTGGGTTCAAAGACACAGCTGCCTCCGACCTTCTCGTAGGTGTCTTGAAGGGGCTGCTGGACCGTACCAAGATAGATCCCAAGCTCATTGAGGATATCGGAGTAGGCAACGTCCTTGCTCCTGGTGCCGGTGCAACCGAGTACCGTGCAGCTGCTCTGGTAGCAGGAATTCCCCATACCACACCCGTCTATTCCGTCAACCGGCAATGTTCCTCTGGCTTGGTATCCGTTCTTCAGATCGCGAATGCAATTACTGCCGGCACCATGGACATCGGCATTGGCGCTGGAGTTGAGAGTATGTCTTCTCAATACGGTCCCAGTTCAGTCACAGCGTTTTCCGAGCTCCTTCAAGGTCATGAAGAGGCTAAGAAGTGCCAGATTCCTATGGGCATCACATCCGAGAACGTCGCGACGAAGTACGGTCTCAATCGCAAAGAACAGGACGAATTTGCTGCAGCGTCTTACCAGAAAGCAGAGGCTGCCCAAAAGGCTGGCCGATTCAAGAGTGAGATCATTCCTCTAAAGGTGAAGATAATTGATCCCAAAACTGAAGAGGAACGGGAGATTTTGGTCGACAAGGACGATGGCATCAGATATGGTGTCACTGCGGAGAGTCTGTCCAAGATCAAGCCAGCATTCAGCAAGACTGGTAGCACCCACGCTGGTAATGCCTCGCAGGTCAGTGATGGTGCGGCCGCTGTTTTGCTTGCCCGACGATCTGTCGCTCAGAAGCTTGGATTGCCCATTATTGGCAAGTTCGTCGACGGAACTGTTGTGGGAGTCCCTCCAGAGGTCATGGGTATCGGTCCCGCTGTTGCCATTCCCAAGATTCTCAAGCGCACTGGTTTGTCTAAGGACGATGTCGACGTTTACGAAATTGTGAGTTTATTTCTGGACATTCTTTTTAGCCTAGTTGCTAACGTTGTTTTACAGAATGAAGCATTCGCGAGCCAGGCACTGTTTTGCGTCAGGGACATCGGCATCGATATCAACAAAGTCAACCCGAACGGCGGCGCTATTGCTTTCGGCCATCCTTTAGGTTGCACTGGTGCTCGACAGATTGCCACGTTGTTGGCTGAGCTGAAGAGAACAGGAAGGAAGATTGGTGTTACCTCTATGTGTGTCGGCACTGGTATGGGTGCCGCTTCGGTAATTGTTGCAGAGTAACACGTTTTGTATGTGGTGCACGACATTTCATGTAATATATGCTCTTTGTGATGGATTACCATTATTTGAGAATCATGGTACAGCATTTGGGACGAAAGTGAGATATATGTCTAATCCGTCACTCAAATCAATTAAATGTCCAGTTAACCAATATTATGATACAAAGTCGCTATTTGTCCATTAGTGCATAAAGACTGATTAGTAGCTTAACAATGTTAGACGGCGATTAATCACGGTCGCAACCATGCTGCAACTATTCCTGAATCTCCAGGTTTCTCTGTATCCACACTTCGCATCATCAAGAGTCACTGACAGTATCGGCTTTTCTTTCCAAATCCGTAACATAAATTCCAAACTGTTTTCTATCGCCACTACGACCGCGGCTCTTCCGGTTCTGCTGCCGCAGACGTGTTGAGCTCAGTTAGGTTAACTGACTCACCCGCTTCACCCGATTCCAAGTCGCCTTCCTGTGGCTGCACCGCAAAGTACTTCTGGGCTCGTTTCCGTTCCAACATCCCTGTATTAGCACATCAGCTTCTATTATAAAATCACCTCGGACTCATGCATACGTTTGTGGTAGACGCTGGAGATGACCAGAGCAGTGGATGAGCCAATAACATTGGCCTAGCAGTATTAGCGATTCTTATATAGCTTCATGGTGAGCATAAACTATATACTTACTACAATGTCAAAAATGTCAAATGTTCGATCCTATAGACGACATTGTGTAAGTCTCAGTCTTATGTACCCAACACAGATCTGTCATACCGGAATAAACGACTGTGCGAACTCCGATCCAATACCGCCTAGTAGTATACAAACAATTATTGTCGCATTGATTAATCTTCTTCGAGTTGTATCGACAATCCAGTAAAATAATGTCTATGTATACCACTTAGGACATCGACCCATACAGACAGTCATTGATTTATTGCAACCTACAGTCAAAGTAAAGAAGAATATTAGATGTAGCAGCTTGTCATGAGGGACTTCAATCGGAGCAAACCCCAGATAAGCCGATAAAAATAATAGCAGCACGAATGCTACATATGCAATGTTAGAATTTCCGACGTAAATGGGCCAAGACTGACATATTTTCATGGTTCACATACCCGCCGCAAATGACTTTCGGACTCTCATGGATATACTTTTATGAATTTCAGTTTGCAATTTCTCTACCGTAAGCCACACGCTACCCACAAGGACGACTGATTCTCGTATTCCAGACGTGGAGTTAAGCTGTAAGCTGGCATTAATTGATGTAAGTTATCAGCCGTGGGGCACTAACTACCGTATAGGGTTTGGAGGGATACCGCCATGACGTCGTCGGGCTTTAATGTTGCAACCAGAAGGTGCCGTCGCTGAGACGTCACCCAGTGGGAGAAAAACCCATACACACCTGAATCACCAGCGTTAGATTCAACGAGTCATACAAACCAAGCAAAATAATACATGATACAGAAATTCACCCAAACATTGAGCGTCCCTGACACACATAACCTCCACAAATATACCCCCCATATATATTTATATCCCATAAGTAAGTTATCCCAGATAAATTATTGTTAGATGACGATTTGCTCTAGACCTTTCGCCTTGGCGGCTGTTCACGAAACTACAAAATGCCGACGTCAATATTGTCTATAGATGCTGCATGCCGTAGGGTAGATATTCACTTTAGTCAAGAAGTCTCAATACCGTTCCCAATTTTCTCGAATACAGCCTGCAGCAGATGCAACACATCATAATCGCCCTTGCTCACCAAAATACCTTTGGACAGCAACGGGAATAACCGCAGTAATGGTCGGTAACTTGTGGATAGACTATTTTCATGTTCCTCCGCTGAATTATTTGATGATTCCCGGTGATCTGTGAGCGCCAGCAATTGAGATAGAATGTATATGAGCTCCTTTCGCTGTAGCTTTGGGGCTGGCACATTGCCACGTAAAGGCTGGTCTGCAGCAAACCGGTGTAAGATCAAGGCGCAACGAAGAAGAAGATATGGTAATGCGGCTTCAGCTAGCCTGCGTCGTTCTGGAGTGTCTGGAATATACATTAGTCAGGCACGCGGAATCCTAGTACAGATTACATCACCAACCTCGATCTTTCACAGTGGACAATGAAAACAAACTACCAAAACAAATGTAGCTCATATTCTGCCTTGGTAATACATTCAATGCCTCGGTGCTTCCAAGAAGATGCTCGCTAAATATATCCCCCAGTCGCTTGGTGATATCCTTGTGCTTGTCTTCGGTCAAACCAATGACAACATATAAGAACGAGCAATAAAATAGAGTACTGATATAGTGTTCAATCAAATTATCCGGTAGATCCTTATCTCCGAGATAGGGAACAATTAGCTTTTCCAACTTCTGAAATGCAACAATATCAAACTGCTCGTCTTCAGATGTGCTTGATCCAACACTGGTTGAATTAGACTTCACAATCGCTGCCGTACCAACCGTGATTTGAGTCCATATCGCAATCTTCTGATCTACATCCACTTTAATGGTTCCATCCAGAACAGGAATTGTCCGCTCAACTATTTGGATGAAGACATTGGATGCCAACATCCAAAGCGTAAGGCCATCCTCCGAGCTACTATACGCTGGACAATTATACTTTGCTTGGATCGGAATGGCCAACATCTAACCCCATGCGTTAGCACAGCAATTTATCAAGACATAGCTTTCCCCCGGCATACCTCCAGAACGAAAGCTAAGGATCCATCGGCGAATAAAGTTCGATCAGACAGATTCGCTTTGAAAACTTCCAGAACCAAGTCGAAACACTGGACCGAAATAGAGATAAAGGTAGGCTTCTTGGCCTTTCCTGTTGTTCGGACCGGCATATTTCCCAAGATATCCTCGCGATATGCAAAACTACTGAATTCGCCATAGGTTCGCAGAATCAGCGAGGCTGATCCTGGTGCCTTTGTACTTGTGCCCATGACTACTTCCATGATCGCAGATTGAAGTGGTGTGAGATAGTCCATATCTGAGAAATACGGTGGAAGTTCAGGAAAAAGTAAACAGCTTCGCATTATGCAGAGCATCTTCTCAATCTTGTCCACTGTGATGTCTCCCTCCATGAGCACATAAAGAGACTTGAATGAACTGACATAGGCAGTTAGAGAATCCTGAGTCATAACTCCTGTAGTGTTCTTCTCCGATTCAATAATTATTCGATCCTGCGATGACCATAGCTTCCATGTCTCCTCAATGGATTCCGATGGTAAATCTGACTTTGACTCATTAATGCCTTGCAGTATGTCGGTCACGGCCTTGAACACCGACACAATAATCTCTGATCGTCGAATTGAGATCAAGCTTTGAAAATACCTCAGTAACGTACTCCAAAGCGACGCGAAATCAGGCTGCTTTAAAAATGCATAGAAGAACGTGGAATACAGCCTGCTTAATCCAGACAATATTAACGCCATTGTCTCCGACCACTGCTTTTGCTCCGCTTCACGAGCTTGCATGAACCTCTTATCCACATATTCAATCGGAATCTCCGGCGGTGGTCGAACCTCCATGACTGCATAAATCACGATCCATAAGCAAGCACTCCATGAATTGACACCTAGTAAATGTCCATAGCTGTCAAATATTCGGAACAAAATTTGAATCGCACCATTGCGAACTTCAGGACGAGGATCCGCACAAATGACAGTTAGCCGAAGAAGCAGTATTAGCCATACAGAGCTTGTCGAATCTTGGAGATTTCCGCTTTTGGCCATGGTAATAAGATCATCACGAGATCTCAGTGATTCACTCAGATCAGAGCTCAAATTGCTGTCTGTAAGCTTCGATCGTAAGTAATCCGACACTGTCCAGAAGAATGTGATTGTGGTGAACGAGATGTTGAGATCGTCCTGTTGATGGCAGAAATAATACAATAGGTCAATCAAATCAATGAAGCACTTCTGCGGCATCGACGTCAGAAAATCGTTGCAAATGAGTTGCAGTGAGCCGAAGGCTGCCTTTACCAGCTTTGTAATCTTCTCGCCCTCTGCCTTTGTTCCATGACCTGGTTTTGAATTTGAGATGGCAGCCGGAATTTGGACATCTTCCGGTATCCGGGTTGTCGGCAGCAAGCTTCCATGGTGGTGCATAACAAAGAAGCTTGTAATAATACTAAACACTGTCTCCCAACCATTTGTGAGGGAGCTACCTGTGCGATCCAGAATGTCGTTCAATGTGTTTAATGTCGTGCAGTGAATTTCTGCTTCCGCCGACTTCGTGCTCAACTCCAGTCCAGATGCGGGTACCCCCTGTCGAATTATGGAGTACATTCCATCTTCTAATGCAATCAGGCATCGGGTTTGAATCATATCCAAACCTTCCGGAGTTAACTCATTTGACGCCTCAACCACGACACTATATATGGTAGAGTTAAGAACCTCAGCTGCCCGCATACGAATCGACGGATCAAGATTTCTGCTTGCAAGTACCTGAATAAAGTACTTCACGAATGCGTCCCATCCGCTAACATCGGGAGAGGAAAACACTAGACGATTAATGTTGACATCCGCAATTTCACCCAGCTTTATGAGAGCGAAGAGCGGGTCTCCATATGTCAATTTAGGCACATTGAAACTGCTTTGTCGCGCCGGAGTTGGCCGCAAGTCCGATTCGGAAGCCTCTTGTGACCTACTTGACAGCGGTGACGGCGGCCCATTAAAGCTCGGTCCCGTCTCTAGCTTTCTCAAATTAATCGTCGATGAGGAAATTTTGCAGAAGGCATTGATGAGATCGAGAAACGAGTCGTCAGGAAAGTCTTTGGTACACTCTATTAGCTTCTTTACAGCGTTATCCACTGCACTCGTTTCTCCAGCTAAACTGCCGCCAACACTATCTCCGTTTCCATTAGATGCCGGGGCAGAACCGGTTGATCCCCCATCGCTCTTAGTAGACGCAGAAGCAACCATCGGACGGTTGTAAGACGGCCGTCGACCATTTGAATGCAGCACAAAATCGGCCTGCTGAAGAGTCTCGATGATTATAGTCCAGCTCTCTTTCAGAGTTGGCCCTAAAGCGATAGCTAGATTGAGTAAGGCACGAAGACAAAGTAGATTCCGGACATGAAGCATCCCAAAAGGGCCCTCGCCACTACCAGCAGAATCCCGTGATGTAACCAATGTTTCGCCTAAAATACCAATGGAGCTGTTAAACAGACCACCCTGCCGCTCAGCATTCGGTGAAGTCACTCCAGACTGACTTCCTGTAAAAATCTGTGACGGAACAGCTACTTTTCCCAGTGTTGTCAAGAATGCGTCTCGAGGCGTCACCAACTGCAACAAACCTGCTGATTGCGTAAATTTCTGGAAGGATCGTACGAGGTTATGATACAAATCTGAATCCAGATTTGAATATAGGAACGTAGAAAACGCAGCAAGCAAAGGCGGCCAGCAATCATGAACTATATTCGCAGTCACCCTTACTTCTGGTAGTAGCGGATGAGACTCTAGAGTCAAAGGATTGATCGGTGCACCACGATATCTGATTGCGCGTCGTTTATATGGTGTCTTGACCAGCGCTGGGACGTCATTCGTTGACTTGGAATCCGTGTTGTTCACGATATTGTCTTTCCCGTCATCTGCGACACCTTGCCGCGATGCCTTCTTCTTTAAGGTTGAATTTGTTTCTGATAATGACAACGGGAGCAAGAACCGAGTCATTCCATCAGAGAGTGAATTTATGCAATTCAACGCTAAATAATAAAGGTATGATTCTGGAAGTGCTGGCGGCTCATTCTTATCAAGCTGGTCAATACATAAGACACGTACTGATGATGTCTGCACTGACAAGCCAACATTTTCACTCGACATTGCGACGGCTCCACTTAACAAACCTGACACGATTGTCGACGCATCAGGTGGTAGTTGCTCCATGGTCCCGTCTTTTGAAGTGAATAATGATGTTGATGAACGTCTAAGCCCAATTATCGCAGGCTTCTCGGCACTGAGTTTGTTAACTGCCGTAACCAATGACCGGAGCACATTTTGTCGGCCCTCCAGACTGTCGTACTCAGTGTAAAACTTCCGTACTAACGCATACTCCGCGAAAACACCTTGGAAGACTTCCATAGCCAGTACTCTCTTCCAATATGGGGCGACATCAGCATCAAGAGTGTGAGTGAGGAGAGTGAGGGCAACTTCGCATTCAACAGGAAGTATTGCAAGATGCCGCCGCAGTATGAGATAAAGAATGCGAATCACTCTTACTATAATAGAGAATTCTCTGCGTTCGGAAAGAGAACGTAAGATATATGGAAAAACATAGGTACGTAGAATATATGTTTGCTCAGGATGCTGTAATAATTAGTACACAACGTACGAAGTCATCAAAACCTGCAATCACGTACAGAATTAAATATACTAGAGTGATTAGAAATTATGCTCTCAATAAGTTCGAGCCCGAATGTTTCGGAAACTTGGTTCACTTTCAAGAACTTTGGCTTGTTGCCTTCCGTCAAAAAGCATATGTCCTGAAACACACGGAATGCGTCGTAAGCGGCCGGTCTAACGCTTACATGCGACTTCCCATCCTCTATGGGAACCTCTGCAACCATGTCTATGTCCATTTTCACTACCAGAAGATTAGCCCGTATCCCATCTCATGGATAGTAATTGCTTACAGTCTTCGGTAATGATCTCGTCGAACACTGCGACGCTTAACTGCTGAAGAGCTGCAGAATGTTAGTGGCGTGCAGTACGAATTTGAATTTAGCTCGACATACTGGCTGAAGCGGTGTTTACAACAACCGCGATTTTGCTCCCGTGCAATGTGGAACATATTTGAATAGTCTTGGCCAGCAAATCCCCTCCCAAACTGGAGCCATACTTCTCTATTAGAGGAGGTAGCGACTGTAATATCTTAAGCTGAATTTCTACACCCAGATGTGTTCCTTCCTGGAATGCATCCAACATCTGAGGCAAAATTGCCTGGCACCGATTAGTATCTAACGATAGCATTCAATAGTGTATGCGTTATATACCTTGTTCAGGCTCTGGGTTGTGATAAGTCGTTGCAAACTCTGAACTGCTATCGCACAATATTTAACATTACGAGTAGAGCACGCAATGAGAAATGGAGACGCGAACGTTGGCGAACTTGAGAGTTCTGACACGCACGGCTGCATCAGCTTGTTGTTCACCTCCCAGCTCGAGCTAAAGCATACCTCTTAAAATCTCTGGTTCCTGTTTCGAAGACGAAGACAACGACTTAATTTCTGATATAGACTTCTCACATGCCTGTGCCATTGTTCAACATTAGCTTCTCATTGACGCCCCCAACAGACAGGAACTCACCTGCCGTAGATCTGTATTGCGGCGCTTGGTCTCTGATAGCAGATTCGTTAGATCTGCTGTCAGCAGTGCTATTGATCCCATAATGACAGGTGACCGACTAGAACAGATGTCCAAGTGGTCGTTCCGAGACTGCTTCAAAAGTTGGATCGATTGAGGATTGCCGTCAGAAAACCTGTACTCCTGAAAGAAAGTAGCTGTGAACGCTAACTGACAGGTCGTATCTTATACGTCTATTTTCTGTGCATGTCAAATTATAACTGTTGTAAAGCCATCAATTGAGCATGTAAAATATAGTCACAATGACTGCAACTGTACCTGCCAATGGCTTACGCGTAGTAGTGGTTGCAATAAGTTGGCTATGCCGCCAACGTCGCAGGCGCAAGCGAAGCAACGTAACGCGTATGTGGCTATTATTGCCAATCCCAGCCACGATTGAGTCCGTATCTGCGCAAACTCTAACTGGTCAAAATGGTCAGGAACGCACGCCTGGCAGATATGATGTCTGCGCTGTCGTCTCCATATGATCGTGATTTGGAAGTGGAACGACACATCTGTATAGCATTAATTCCTAATATCACAGTCATGAGTGCTAAAATGTGAGTTCCTGTATATGTTTTTTATCCTGATTTGCGAGTGATGTCCCGTCTACGTTGCCAAGATGGTTTTGCTGACTGTTATACTCCAATGCTAGACCCCGCAATTTTCGTCTTCTTGAGGAACTTGAGAAGGGCGAGAAAGGTCTTGGTGCCGAGGCGTGCTCATATGGTCTTACAGATGGCGACGATATTACAATGTCTGAGTGGAACGGTACAATTTTGGGACCGCCTCACGTGAGTACTTCCCTATATGGGCTCGGTTATTCGCCAGAACATGAGCAATAATAGCAATGAATTGGCACTAATCTGGATCAATAGAGCGTGCACGAGAATCGCATTTATAGCTTGAAGTTGCACTGTGGGCCAAATTATCCCGACGTTCCTCCGGCCGTTCAATTTCTCTCCAAGATCAATCTTCCGTGTGTCAGCCAGGTTGATGGAAAAGTATAATATTTCTTCGACATTTCGCGAGTGCCTCATTATCTAATCGTAGCGCATAGGTTGACCCATCGAAGCTTGCCTGCCTTGCGCAATGGAGACGAGATTATAACATGGAAACTGTGTTGTTGGAGATCCGGAGGTAAGAAATATATGTTAGTGTCGCGTGAAGTATAATCGGCTAACGGCATGTTCTAGGGAGATGGCTACGGGATCGAATAGAAAGCTTCCTCAGCCTCCAGAGGGCACCACTTATTAGCTGCTAGTTAGTTGACAATAGGTAAAGATATAACTATAAAACCAAAAAAAACTATAAAAACGGTGGGAAGCACGGTTAAATTTGCTACGACCAGATAAATTAGAAACTTTGTTAGACAGCATAATGTAATGGATTGGTATCATAGTGATGGTTTATAAGTATTCATAATCGTAGTTTAGAATACTCTTTCACAGAGTTGTGCGATTTACAGTCAAAGTAACCCTATTGCCAACGACATTGACATAATACCTCTCGAACGTGATAACTAATGTAGCATAGTACATAGAGCCAATGTACTAGCCTGAACAACGCGATAACCAGCAGAACACAACGCCATCTTCATGATAATATCCTAACCCTTCCATGTTCTACATGCAAGTTCGTTGCAATGAACTGTGATCCAGTGCCGGCTTTCATTTCTTACCGCGACCCTTTTTCTTTTTGGGACTTTCTCTTACAGATACCATTCCTTGTTGGACCTCCTCCTCCATACCCTGAAACTTCTGCTGAGCATCTAAATATAGCATAACATCTCTGCACGAAGATTAGCCGTGATAAAATCAAATAATCTGCATAGTACTAACCGTAGCTGATCCTTTAGTTCTTCGATTTCTTTCTCCTTCTGCGCCTTTTCCTGTATAAGAAACTCGAGCTTCTGTAGCATACTCTCGTTCATACTCTTTTCCTCCCGCCACTCTTTCTCGAGCTTCTTAGATACTGCCTGGAGCGTTTCTGACTTTCGCTTCAACTTCTCATGCTCCTTTTCCAGATAGGGAACAATTCCTTTCAATTCATCATTCTCCGTTTTGGCTCTGCTAAGCCTAGCCTGAGCTTCAGCCGCATCCCGCTCAGCATTCTCGGCTTTGTCTAATGCCGCCGAAGCTTTATCCGCAGCTTCTGCAATCTTATCTTCAAAATATGCGCGTTGGGACTCAAGTTGAGAAGTGAGAAGGTACGTATACTCCATTCCAATAGAGTCGAGCTTCTCTCTGGGAACGTAATCACCACTGGAGTTCTCGTCACAGCTATCGCCACCAGTATGATCAGCAGAAGATGCCGCTAAGGATGGAAGCTCAACCAATTTCCCATCCGACTGATTTTGTATCAACCTGTGCACATAGCCATCGCCCGCATAGTCCCATACCCGTTGAGATTCAAGGTCCATAGCATACACATGGTCAAATTCCATGTAGTGTTGGAACGCGTGAGCTTCGTCGTATCTTCCGCAGCCAATATTACCACAAATAAGACAAATCCACAAATTCTGAACGGCTCCACACGAACTGCACTGATTAGGCTCACTCAACTGAGACTGATGGTCCTTTTTCTGAGAATAACGGCAAACAGGGCAACTATTGTCACCCCATTTACTCAAGCACTGGCAATGAAAAGTGTGCTGGCATATGATAGTTAAGAGTCCTGTAACGCTTGAGTCCATTCGTTCCAGGCACACTGGACATGTCGGAAGTTCACGTAACGCTCTGGTCGGTGGTGGTGCAGGTTTGACCAACACTGATGGGCCCGCAACAGAGGTGGCGCGGTTGCGACGCTTATCGGTAGATATTTGATGTTCTGCCAGCGGTGTGAACTCATCATCAAGAAGATATGGAAACTCTGGAAATGTCGATTTATGAAATCGGATTGAACTAATGTAAACCACGTGACAAGTCTCCGGCTCCATTGAATTGAACATCTTGCAGTTATAGTCCTGGTAGAACTTGTCTGCGTGTGACTTTTCTCTAAATTTCATAAGCACCATATACCTATTAGGGGCCGAGCTTCTGAGCATTCTAAGATGCGAAATCGTCTGTCTGCAGTCTTTGCCAACAAATCCCAGTAGATCGGATGCAGTCATATATCCAGGTACAGCTAGGATTGCCAACACAGGAGTCTGTGAGTTCTCCACGCCTGCTTGATTATGAGTAACAACGTCCGTGGTTTCCTCTTCGCCATCTCTGTACAAGTGAATTACGCCATTGCCTAAAAATCTTGCCCGTGGAGATGATGGAATTGTAGCACGAGTCACCTTGGTTGCCACAGCGCTGGACATTTCAGATTCGGGCCCAGATGAACCACCATCTGTCCCTTCAAGGTCAACGTTCAGCACTTCGATTCGACCCAGCCGTTTGTCAACTTTCGAAAGTTGCTGAACTAAGGTGTCACTAAGGACCTCAGACGGGAATGATTCAGCGGTGGCGCCGTCGCCAATGCAATCCGACATAAAAATATCGTTCGATTCGAAGACTGCGTTCACCCACTTATCGGAAACAAATGACCTAGGTAAAAGATCAAACACTATATAAAATCGAAAGGGCATGGAGACATTTCTTCGCGCCAACTGCCGCCGCTAACTATGCAAGCGTGAAATAATGCCATACGGATCTATGATCCAAATAGCATTGATAGACCCTAACCCACAGACTTGTCTAATGCTGCGACGTTTATGTCTCAACCGCGTCATACTGAAGTTGTTCCTAATCCCTCGTGTTCATAGCGCGTTGATACAGGTGCGAGTAAATCGCGAATCTCTGGCGCGTCCACATATGGAATAGTCACAGCCTGATACCCGCTCTATCCACAACCGTCCTGGAGTTTTAATGTATTCGGCAACCTCGGGTATAAATCATCAAACTGTCAGTAAACTAGCTGCTAGGCGGCGAAACCTCTCACCGCCAGCATCCAGCAGAACGAATGCCACTGCCAAACCACGGAAAGACCTTACTGAGGAGCAGCGGCACGAGATTGAAGAAGCGGTATGTCACGTATAATGTATGTCCGTAGATTTCTAACCTGGTTATTACTTGTAGTTTCGGCTATTCGATATGGACGGAGATGGCAAAATAGACTATCATGAATTGAAGGTATGGGCAAATCAAAATCTAACGAGCAGCTCCATCGTGCTGACACTCTGTTGTAGGTCGCGATGCGAGCGCTGGGTTTTGAGTCAAAGAAATCAGAGGTTCTGGATATATTACGGGAGAATGAACGCAGTGATCCTGGATTTATGTCGTACGATGCCTTTCTACGAGTCAGTATGTGATGTTTCTGCATTGAATCCATCACAGATCCAAGAGGACTAAATAGGTATTTTACAGTGTCGGAGAAGATTGTTGCACGAGACCCCATTGAGGAAATAAAGAGAGCGTTTGCTCTTTTTGACGAAGACCAGACCGGAAAAATAAGGTTCGAACACTATCGAAGGAGTAGTGTCGGCGAGGTTACTGACAGCCTATAGTCTACGAGATTTGCGAAAAATCGCCAAAGAACTAAATGAGAACCTTGAAGAAGATGAACTAGAAGCCATGATTAATGAATTCGATTTAGATGGCGATGGAGAGATCAATCTGGATGAGTTCATTGCTATCTGTAGTGATCACTAAGGGCTATTTTATTCGTTCAGCATGGGACAACTATGAGCTCACATTATTCTGTACTTTGTATCTGGTTTATTTGCCTTCTACATGTGTAACTCCGTACTACTATTAATCTCTTGTGTGTAGTTTATTTCCATGGTTATCACATACTTTCGCTTTCCCACCAGTAGATAAGGTTATTACACAGGGCAAATGTTCATTCGCAATATATGAACGGGGAAGTAAGAAATAAGTAGGTAGATATGTCAATATTTCAACCACTTTTCATTATTAACCCCTAATCTATATGCAAAATATGAAACACCTTCAATAGTGAAATGATCCGACTGTGAATACGGCTGTGTCTTCAATTGCTCGATAATCTATCAATTACATCCCTAAAATGAAAAAGCTCACAGAAACCAAGCCATCTACAACATAAACTCCAATTTTCAACAACCTAATCTAATGCCTCATTCTCCCCCAACTTACTGGGAAGGTTCCTCCAACACAGCCTTGAATGAGAAAGGCGTAAAAGGAATACCATCACCAATAAAATGCTTGGACATGGCCTCTACCCAGTGGAGACGAAGAGAGTGAAGCATAGCAGAGGTACCCTCCATGACCACCAAGACAGCGATGGTAAGCAGGAACCAAGCTCCAAAGAGAACGAATGACATGATAACACCAAGACCGCCTTCCATCGAGAATGCACGCTCGAATGTCATTGTCCACAAGACAGAAGACAACTGAGCATGGGCAAGAGACAACGCCCAGAGACGAAGATACGAAGCAGTGTGCGACACGCAGTTAAGGCAGAACTCAATGGTGTGGATAACCTGATGAATCATGACATCACCAAACTCGAACTCATGCTCTTCGTGCATTTCCTCCATAACCACAGCAGTACCGTTCTCAGCTTCCTCATCGAAAGAAAGGCGAGTCACTTCCTGCTGGGACAAATTCTCGTAGCCCTGCTTCTTAATTTTGTTGTTTTCCCATCGGAGATATAGAGGCTTCAAGAGCAACAACCACGGAACGCACGCGACTGCAAGAAGGACAAGAGCGACCTGTACAGTAGGCTGCCCTTCGTACAGAAGATCCTGAACATTACCAGGTGACAAGAACATGTCAATGAGAGTGTTCAACAATCCTGGAGGAGCCATACCGATGCCATACCAGTCAACGGCCCACTTAAAAATGATGATGAATGACAAGTAACCGAAGATGGAGACTAAAAACAAGAATCCGGGAAGGAAGTTTCCGAAGATATCGATCTTGGAGTTATAGAATCGGTAGTTGACCAACGAAAAGAACAAGGAGTAGAGCATGTGGCAGAATCCCATGACAATAGACAACTTCATCTTATACGAGTTGTTGAAGATGAGGTTGTTGTCAGCGCCATGCCAGGTAGGATCGACACCGAAAGGATAAACACCTGTCTGGTTGGCCATAATAAGATCACCCTCGTTCCATGTGTACGGCCACTCCCAACCAGGCGTGAAGATAGTCATAGACTTGGAGAAAATGTCATTGTACATCAAACCAGTGTACATGGAGAAGGCACCCATAAGAAGAATAATGTAACGACCTGTAAACGCCATGTCGAAAATTTCATCACGCTGAGCCTTCAACAAGCGCTTCTCATAGATGACCATGGCAAGACCGGCAAGGAACATAATGGCACCGTGGCCAAGATCACCGAACATAATCGCAAACATGAACGGGAAAGTAATGATGGCGGGAAGACCAGGGTTAACTTCACGGTACTGCGAAATACCATAGGCATCAATAATATTTTGGAAGGACTCCGTGAACCTGTTCGTTCTGTAGTACGTCGGCGGAGTCTTGGTAGTGTGAAGCTCGTTCAAAATGGAAGGAACCTGAAGACCGGCACGCTCGGTGACATCAGCTAAGGTACCCTTAATGATCGGAAGATCATCAGTTGCACACCAGCCCTCCGCAATCAAGGACTTGCGGCTCTGATCGTAGTTGAACAAGTTGAGAGCGGCGTAGATTGCCTTCTCCTTCTTGACGACTACCATCCAGGACGCAATCTGCTCCGCAATAGCCTGCAACTCAGTGTAGAGAGTCGACTGAGTGGTGGTCAAAACCTCTTCAACATCGCTGATGCTGCTGTTAACCTCTCGAATCTGATCACGACGAATGTTGGAATCCTCGTCAACGGAATAGAGGTCAGCATCGAGAGACTCGGCAATCTTGCGGATCTTGCTGAGAATACCCGCACCGTGAGCAAAGACGACGAAGACATTCTTCTCAATGGCCTCATCAGTCTTAGGATCCTTGATAGTCTCAGCAATTTCGGTGCTGTTCAAGAACAGGTTACCACGAAGTGAACGCCACAGGATACGCTCAAAGGTTCCCATCTTCTCACGGGGAATAACACCTGCAACAAAGCCAATGTTCATAACGGAGAAAGTCGTGCCGTTAGACATATCACCCTGTTCGACATCGTTGTTGAGAAGGGGCGCATTATCATTGTCGACGGAAGCCCTGAGCTCTTCGGGGACGTTATGGGCCTACAAATATTAACTCCGCATTCAGGGTAAAGAAGCAAGTGTCTCACCTTATCGAAGAAAGCACCAGCCTCAACCAAAACATGGCGGAGCTCAACAAGCTCAACCTGCTTCTTCAAAAGGCGCTCGTTGGATTCAATCAACTGATTGACACGTTCCTCCAGGTCCTCACTGCGAATTGCAAGCTGGTCAATCTCGTTGGAGTGAGGCGCAGCAGTGACATCTGCGTATCCGGGAACAGAGTTGACCTTGATGCCAGCCTTCTCAATCTGGGAGCTAAAAAATCGAAGCTGTCTCTCAACGTTGTCAAGACGACGAATCTCCTTAACGAAAGTACGCTGGAAAGAGTTGACGTCCGCATTCAACTAGAGCTAGTCAGCATCGCAGTCTTCACCTAACCATGAATTCAACAAATTCATTGCAATAAAAGGTAGGCATACATCGCGGAACTGGACAGAACCGAGTTCTCCAAGGGCAGCTACAACTTCACGACCAACTTCAGTCGCAATGTAGAGCTGCACCAAGGACATCTCCGCAGAGCCTAAAACCGTGTTAGTAACAGTTGGTAAGTCATGAAGATATTATTCAACAAATAAAACATACGGAAAAAAGCCTCCTTTCCCATCTTTTCGATTCCTATTGAAAAAAATGGAAAATATTGAAGTTAAGGCGAAGTGAAGTGAAGTGAAGTGAAAAATAGGAAGGAGACTCAGCTCGAGAGACCGTGGCGGCCATGGCGGCCATGGGCACCACTCAGCCTTCACGCCCATTGGTCCAGGCTAGCAGATAAGAGACATGACGACGGCTGCGCCAACCTGAATATCCAGTCACGCCCTACCCTTGCCCCTTTTCTTAGCTGGAAACTCTAATTTTCATTGCTGCACTTGGGCCCAAACCCCACGTATGAATTTGCTACGACAGTTGTGCATCAAACACCGAACGTACGCATTATATGCCGTAACTCACCTAACTGTCGGGCAATCTTGTCTTGATACACCGCTTCGTAATAGCTGACAATTTCCAGACACTATATTGTTTCATTTTATTGCATAAGTCGCTAGTATTGTTTTCAAGGATTACATTGATATTTATGTTGCATACAGAGGTCCTTGATGGGCCGTTGGGCGTGCGCTCGTGCTGCGGCAAGCAAGCACTCCCTGTTCTGCAAGCGAGCGCGTAACAACTCTGTTTGTTTACACATCTGTTGCCCTAACGACTCGCGCGGCCAGGGCTTGTGAGAACGCGCACCTCATCGAAGGTGACATTATTGTACTCCAATAGCAATCCACAACACGTACCAGCAACCATGTCGGCAGGAGAAAGAGATGCTGCTGATTTACTTCATGGGAAGCTGAACGACATTGAGAATCATTCTTTCGTGGATCGCCAAGAATCGTTTAATGTTTCCGACGGTAGTACTCGAACAAAGAGAACTACCACCACGCAACCAAATGCAATAGCTACAAAAGAGAGACTGCAGCGTACTCCAGCTAACCGCCATATATTTAAGGACTTGACCAACCAAAGGAGCTCCGCAAGCCGTCGAGAATTCACCCCATTACTTCAGAGTGCAATGCGAAATAGCTCGATAAAGCAGCTCACGTCATCTGATATACCTCAAGAGCCCGACATCAACGGGAAGTCGCCAGGACTTCCTGCAAATGGAGATGACGTTGGTGATTTCTCAACAAGTATGGAAGAAGTAACGCGGTTAAGTATTCGACAACCTGTTCACCTCGAGAGTGAAAACTCCACTCCAATCCCGCGACGAGGAGCGTCCGGTGCAGACAATATACTTACACTGCGCGAGCAGGAAAAGGTTCGTCGTTGGTGCTAATACATGGATCCTGAAGCTCACATTGTAATAGGCAATCGATGAGATGCAGAAGGAGAACTTCGCTCTCAAGCTACGAATATTCTTCCTCACTCAGCAATTGAAGTCCACGACACCGGAAGCACTGAGTGGGACCCTGCAGCAGGTGTGTACTGCGTCTAGGGCTTGATCCTCGTCCTTCCATCTAACAGCTTTAGAACGTCGAAATGAAAGCAGAACAAGTCGCCATGAAAACTGAGTTAACAAAGTTGAAGAAACAACTCACAGAATCCGAATCGAAAGTCGCACAACTCACAGCCAATATTGCCGCAGACCTATCGACTCAAGATTGTTTGACTGATGATGAGAGAGCTAGGCTAGAACAACTTTTGGCGGATCATAAGAAGACCAATGATGAGCTGTTTGATGCTCGGGCGGCAGTTCAAAAGTTACAGCAAGAAATGGAGGAATACCGCGCTCAGTTAGAAGAATCTGACGGAGAGCATGAAGAGGTGGAGGATTTGAAAGCAACGATTGCTCAACTCGAAGATGAAATAGATCGACTGAAAGACGAGAATCAGTCCCTCAGTGATGAGCTTAACGCCAAAGTTCAGCAGATGGTATGTCCAATTGAATCATCCATAGTTTTAGTCTAACGTTAATCATAGGAGGTAATGAATTACATGAACAGCTTATGTCTCATTTACTAACCAGACGGTCTATTTAGCAAACGTCTCAGGATTTGAAGGATGCCGAACTGCAGATACAAGAACTTCAGGAGACTGTAGACGAGCTACAGTCCCAGGAGAGGCATACAAAGGTGATGTGAGGCTGGCAAGTTACTTAATGTTTTCTAACGAGACGACAGGACCATGTTGATTTAACACTAGAACGGCTAAACCATAAGAACGTGGTGGAAGAGATGCAGCAGCGGGTAACAAATCTTGCAATCGAGCTACAGAAAGCACAAGCGGATGCCGCCGTGTCAAAAACCAATGCCGACAAAGCAGTTAGTCAACTTCAAGAACTCTTAAATGGAGCATTGGAATCTCCACTAGAGTCGTCTCAGACAGACAAGCTTGAAACCGAAGTGAAGTCTTTACACGCAAAGAATGATCGCCTCGAAGAAGAGCTAAAGCAATTGAGGGACCAGCGAGAATCGGTAGTTATCCCAACTGGCTCATATTAATTAAGAGTACTAAAACGTAATACTATAGGAAACATGGCATAAAGCCGAGCTTGACGACGCCCATAAACAAATAGAGAGCTTGAAATTGACAATTGAGCAAGCCAAGCGGACCCATCAGCATCACCACGATGAGCCAAGGTTACACGAGGTCAAACAGTCGCTTCTGGAATCACAGACTAAAGTCGAGTCACTGGAAAGAACAATTGATGACAAAAACGCCGAGATCGCCGACCTGACAAATAAACTCAATGAATCGGAAGGCATGACCAGAATAACGGTTGACAATATGCTGAAGACGTATCAGATGCAAATCGATGACGAGGCAGAGCTTAAAGAAGATGCGCAGCGAAAGTCTGATACACTTGCGAAAAAGAATGTCGAGCTTAACAAGAAGATTCAAGGCTTCCAAAAGACAGTCCGAGAAAAAGATACTGAACTTTCGAAGCTTCAAGCCCAATTGAAGTCTAGCTCCGCCAAGTCCTTCAAGAATGATCGCGATCAGCTCAAAGCTCCGCTGAACGCTTTGCAGATGGAACTTGAAGCATTTAAGGAGCAGGCCACGATTCGGGAGAAGAATCTGCATGCTGCTATTAAGAAACTCGAGTATGAACGGGATGACATTTGGAATATGTATCACGCAGCCAAAAAGGAGGTAGAGGCCAACCAAGCCAGCTTCAAAGAGAAACTGGAGACACTTTTGAGCCAGAGCACGAAGAAGGACAAGGACTTGCAAGCCCTTGCTCGCTCGCAGAATCAGGTCCATATTTTAGAACGTGACATTTCTAAACTCACGAAGCAGCATAAGGGCGAGCTGAAGGGTCTAGTGATGCAAATACAGTATCTACGAGCTAAGGGAGATCGAGACAGGGGCTTCAGAGCTGATTCGGCATTCCTGAAGAGTTTTTTTCTGTTGCAGATTAGCAGTTTTGAATCATGGTACGTAACATCTCTCGCCAGTTTTGCTGATTTGTTGATCATGGTGCTAACGCATTTACCTTGCTAGTAACAAGGCGAATTTGTACATGTTGGAGCAAATGGGCATATATCCAGAGAAGAAGTACCACAACAAGCGGCCGACACTGAAAGCGGTTGTGCATATGGTGATAGCGGCAATAAGAGTGCGAAATTTGAAGAATGAATGGATGGCTCAGCAGAGGACGAAGGAAATGCTGGCGAAGTCTCTGGAAAATCTAAAGTGTGCCAGAAATATTAACGGATATAGGGACGTCGTGGAACTCCGATTAAGTTAACAATTAACTCGGTGTTAATTTTGGAAGGCACGCGGGGCGTGAGTGACGTTTGTTTCGCCTTATCTTGTACTTGTATTTCCATTAGTGTCCTTGTATAATATTAATCCTAATCTATATACTGGTGTCCTCATGTACAAGTTTTTGCATTCACTCAGTCTCAATTTGGTTCGCTTTAGATTCAAAAATCTGTTGAAGATTGAAGCGCTTTAGAATCTCAAAATCCCTCACCACGCTTATACCGACGATATTCTGCATGTCTTAATTAGTGCTCAAACTACTTCGAACCGTCAAACTCTGTTATTCCTACCTTAAAGCACTCGACGTGTACTAAACGGTCATAATCTTTCAGGTCAACCTTGTGAGGTGGGCCAACAGCCGACGCCAGCAGTTGGATAATCTGGTCTCGATTTAATGTTGTGTGATTTCGAATCGTTGTACGGATCGCAAACTGTTCTCGGATTAATACCAATAATCCTCAAATAATATCTCTTACAAACCTTATAGGTCGGTTGATTCTGGGCATGAAAATGTGGAGCTAGCACTTTTTCTGCCAAGTTCTTCAGATCCTCCTCAGTGGCAGACGCAGTAAGCGATACCGGCGACAGCCTCAGTGTATGCCTTGTCGTCTTCGTTCCTGACCTTAGAGCATTCTCGCAAATCTTGTGCACAAACTCGGGTGGATCAATTGGCTTTCTTGTGCGAAAGAATATAACACATTCGCAGTCAATGTTCACTGGTGTGAATAATTTGCGCGCTTTTGACTTCTGCAACGATTCCAATTCTTTGTTGATCGACGCCTCGATGTCGTCGTTCTCGTTGTCGTCGGAACTTTCCTCACCAACTTCTTTGCTAAGGTCGTACTGTTTCTCGGCCTCCTGCAGCATATGTGAGCAGCTGGCCTTCTAGTTTGACGCGATTTCCTCTACCTCATTGAACAAGTCGAGTAGCTCCTGGGTGCATTGTTTCTCATGATGCCTGCTACATGTGGCAAATATCCCTGCCACGCCAGGGTGTATAGTAGACGCAGCAGATTTCCAGTACTAGAATTACATTAGATTAGAACTTCGGACCTCCTGTATCCAGCATTGTAAAGCTTGCCAATTGCTCACTCTAATTTTCTTCGCCTTGTCTGTACTCCGCCTTGCACCGTCGTTATTCTTCCGCTTTTGGACACTCTTCTCGCCCATTTTGGTTGATCAACACTCTCTGTAGAGCGACGCACCTAATAAACAGCCTTTAGGTCCACTGGACAAATGTCAATTATGCATTTACTGCTATAGCGGGAATAATTGTTTCGGAAAATCTCGTGGGGAGGGGCCGATGTCAAAAGTTTCCAGAGTACGCTTGAACTCTAATTGTTAAGTGGAGACACAAAAATCATTCACATCCAACCTGTGTGTGCACAATCCAATACGTCTTCCAACTTGACCTCACAACCATGGTTCTATTCACGTTTCTACGGCCAAGGCTATCTACGGGATTATCCCTCATTGCGTCGTTTACGCCTTCAGCCACTTGGTTATTGCAGAGAAGTACAGCACAAGTCGGATCCTTACGAAACAAGTCCGCTTCGAGCAAGAAATACAAGATGAAGACGCATAAGGGCGCCGCGGCCCGATGGCATAAGACGAAATCCGGACAATTTAAGCATGTACGTAAATTTACTGGATATGTTTATTTGCTGATTATCTTGTGAATCTCGTCTAATCGAATGATGACAGGCCGCGATTGGGGTGAACCATGGTAACAGCAATTGGAGCAGCCGTATCTTATCACGAGGCAACAGGGGAGGATATGCTTTGAGTAGAGGGGAAGGAAATCACATTGGTCGGATCAAAAGGTTGATGCCTTACGCTTAAGCCGTGAAGAATGTGAGAATTCACTTAGAATGCAAGGTCGATAACGGTAGGGCGCTTAGATTTTGCATGTCTGCATAGCTCATTTGGTAATCGTATCGGATAAGTAGGGGGATTTAAGGCTATTGTATAATAGATGTTTGCTGTTATCTAAACTGTAGTTGACGAAGAGAGAGTAAATGGTTAGAATTTTGTTCAGTTGAAAGGTCCCCAGCATTTTAAGATGTCCGAGTTGCCGTCAATTATGGACCTTCGTGACTCGCCACAGTCACAGACTCGATATTGTGGGCGTATCAAGTGTCAGAGGTCAATAGTGAAGCAGGACACGTAGCGTGTATGTGCTAGCATGTGAAGCAACCTTAGCTTTGTCATGTAGGATAGCCTTATCCCATAATATTAAATGCGATGATGAGTACGTTAAAGAGTCGGATCACTGACGATTCGTGTGATTTACTGAGTAGTTTAGTGATCACTGCTTCCATACTGTTGTAGCTAATATGTATGTCTATCAACCTAATCATACAAACCATAATCAATGCATACCGAAAACAGCATAATCTAAAACAACCACTCTTTGCCGCATCAACGGTTTAGCCCAACAGTCGCATTGTCAATTCAACACTGGCAAAAGTGCCAGCGCTGCACGGCGTAGCACGCAACAGCGTAGGAACTAAACCTTTCCAAAAGCCTGAAATACCGCTTGTCCGCCACGTTTTTCTGGCAGCATCAATGGCTCCCTTGTACAATCTTCCCTTGCCAAATTTGTCGCTCTGAACTTGACTCTTCACAACGTCCAAAGGATAAGAGCCCAACCATAAAACCTCGCCGGCAAGAGCACCGCAGCCAGCCACCTTCCAGGCTGGGATTTCGTCACGCTTGGTTTTCCCATATTTCTGAAGCTCCCGCATCAAGAATTCAAATGTCAAAAACCAGAGACCATAGGCCTGTGCTTCCCGAAGAAGAGTGACGCCTTGACCGCGAAATATACCTTTCAGTCCCTCAGTCGCGTAGATCTTTTTGACTGCATCAATTGGGCCAGAGTACAGTCTGTTATCATGCCTTTGCGTCTGTAATAAAATGCGCACCTGCTCAACTGGTCCCGCGACAGGACTATTCGCTATCCCTGCAACTGCTCCAGCAAGATAGAATTGCGGAAGAGTGAGTTGAATGGCATCATTATTTCTCAAAATATATCTCCTGGCTTCGTGAAACGCGTAGAACTGAATAGATACACAAGCACCAACACCAACTAGAGGCGACGCAGTGCCTTTGTAAAAGGCGAGGGGACCTTCAGCTGCCAAAGTCTGTCGAAATGCCACGAGTGGAGTGCTGAACTGGCCGGTTTGGAGTCGGACCTTGACTAAATCGAAAGGCTGGCCTGGTAAGAATCATTAGAAAGTAGCCCAAACTTGAATCCAGTAAAAGTCATACCGATAAGAACTTGAACCGCACCACCGACGAATCCTGCCGCCTTTCATAGTTGCACGTGAGTAAATATTCCCGCCGACTCAAACAGTAAATCGGCAAATACTCACGGTGTCCTTCGCTTTGCGAGAGAAAGAAGTATCAACTGAATCGGCCATTACTTGTATTAGTTAGCCAAAATGGTCGAGCAGAATTAACATCAGCAGATGTATGTAGCGTTTTGCGATGACTGCCCTATCATTAAGCATTCAAAAATTTCGGTTAACCCACCGATTGCGCCATCGCGTCGTTGACCCAGTGCATTAGTGCCGCACGCCTAGTGATATCATCTCCCACACTAACGTTGGTTGGGCTCACCAGCAAAATAATTGCGATATATGACCTCTCTTGCAAAACATGGGATATCTATTCCGCGTTTAATAACATACTCGTGCGAATTATTTCGCATTATTTCCAAACTACGATCCGACAATTAAGTTCGTAAAGTTTAGAAGTGTGCCAGACCAGCGGTAGTGAACTAACTCCTGGATAACTGCAACAACTCTGACGATTTACATCCTTACCCGTTCAAACGATTGCCTACCAATTTACTCCCAACTACCAGATGGGGACGTGGCATCTGGTCAGCAATTCACATCACGGCTTGTGGACGGCAAATCGGTATCCGCAGCGACTCGACTGGCTTTGGATCCGCTATTGCAAGCTTTGGTACTAAGTCAGAATATAAAGTAGCAATGGCATCCAAAGCGCAGTGCGCGTTCTGCTTCGACGTTCTTGTCGCTCATTTCGAGGGTCGTTCATCTCTACCGTTAGTCTCATTTGAGAGGGCTGAATCTGCGGCGATCTCTGAACTAGTAAACTCGTCCTCATCTTCTGTGTCTTCAGTTGACACAGCAAGCTTGGCCAAGGTTGCTGCGGTAAATCACAAACCCCACGGTAGCTATCCCTTGTTTGTGACGTGGAATATCCTCGTGCGCGGACAGCCGAGATTGCGTGGATGTATTGGCACATTTGAATCGCAGCCTTTGGAGAGAGGTCTGAGGACCTATGCGCAGACTGCGTATGTATATCCCGTTTGTTTAGGTGGAACGTCGTATGTTAATAATAGAGATCAGGGCATTTGATGATACACGCTTTAATCCGATCTTGGCAAAAGAGCTTTCCTCGTTAGAGTGCGGGTAAGTGCGATCTCAAAGCACCGGCGCCGAATTTGATGAAGACTCTTACATGAAAACTAGAGTCTCCCTGTTAATGGACTTCGAAGAAGCCAGTGGGCCGTTGGATTGGGAGTGGGGTGTCCATGGTATTAAAATCTCGTTTCATGTCAGCGGACGGCGGTACTCCGCAACTTACCTTCCTGATGTGCCGCCTGAGCACTTCGACTCCAAGGAGCAGACGTTGGAAAGTCTTGTGCACAAAGCAGGCTATAGCGGAGCATCATGGCGCACATTGTCGATCAAGCTCGTGCGATATAAGGGCTCAACAACTTCGCTATCTTACGTTGAGTATGTAGCAATGAAGGCGATGATCTGAAGATCTGCATTGCATATTAGATGGTTAAGCATTGCATGGTGGACGATTGGGATTCGGTGGCTTTGCTTGTAGGTGCTCGGGTGTTTCCGGAGTTACTGGTTAGCGGTTTCTAATCGTGGGAGAGTGCCAATGTTACTTTGCTTTATTGCAGTATGCATTAGGTTAACCTATTAGAACATATTATCTGTTTGTGTGGAAGTCCACGGCAGTTAGGGTAGGTACGACTATCCCCTGATTGCGTACCAACAACATGCTATCGCGACATGTACTCCGTAGTTCAAAGCAATTAGGATCAATTTCCGATACGATTGCATCCAGAAATTCGGAGTATCAGGGCGAAGTTGCATAAACAATGCATACTTATCGAAATAAAATGCACGTCATATATCAGTAATTTGGACCTTTGTATTGTACAGTTCACAATTCCCTCGAGATGTTGCATTGCATTATCATATCACATGAGATAAGATAGAAGTATTTGGCTGCAACCTGTCAGCGCACAAACGCTTAGGTAGTCGGAATGATTCGCAATCTACCGATGGAAAATACTTCTATCGGAAGCGCGGGATAGGGTGGGCTCATTAGGAAGCTGCCAATCACTGCGTCCTGGTCGTTCAGATTGCGCGGTTTCTCATCATCAAGCATGACGGTAGGCCAATTTGCTGGACTGTCCCTTAACAGCTTCTTAATAACACGTCATGAGTTTAAAATCATGTGCCACTACGGTCACACGGAAGTGGCGTCTGTGCCATCAAGATGATCATGTGATATGAGGCATATACATCGGGGAGGAATGCACTTACGTAACGATTACATTGCAGGGTCTCTGATTGGCAGAACTTCAGGGATGGGGCTTCGCGCTAGCCAATGATGGGGGACTGGTTCTCGCTTCGCAGTAACGTGCGCCACACATTGCATGTTGCTCCACAACGTTGAATGCTTCCTGAACACCTTGGTTTCTTTTCCATTTATCATCCTCCCTGAAGACTCTTAACGAATCATATCCCAATTAACCATGGCTTCGCTACGGTACTTATCGAGTTCACTCTGCGCAAGGGCAACCCCGCTGATCCGACTCTCGTTCCGGAGATACCTTCAAACCCACCCGCAGTCCACTGTCGCCGTTCCGCATTTTGATCCCTCAGGCCTATCCAAGGTCAGTAAGAACAAGACTACTGTCAGCAGCGCTGCTACCGATTTGAATGAGAGCCAAGGTTTGTTATGGCGCAGGCATGGTCTTGGGGGGGTAAACACAGACGTGCCCGAATCAGACTTCCTTGCATCCATTTTTGATTCCGAGAACCCGCCATCCAAGGCCGATCTTGAGAAGGCTCTGAGCGAAGCAAAGAAGAATTCCGCATCGTCTAATCCTGCCGCGCAAACTGGCACCGTATCGCCTACCGCTTCCAATGTTAAAGAACCCGCTCCAAAGCCGGTCGATGGCAGTCCTACGGCAAATTCGGCCGCGAAAGTACCAACCGAGAAGACTTACCGCAAGTTTAAGCCACTCAAGGCTGCGATGACTCTTTCTCCTGCTGCCGTTACTCATATCAAGCAGCTTCTTGATATGCCTGAGCCTAAATTAATAAGAGTAGGAGTTCGCAACAGAGGGTGCTCTGGTCTGCAATATCACTTAGAGTACGTCGATAAGCCGGGGAAATTTGACGAAGAGGTCGTACAGGATGGCGTCAAGGTCCTTATTGACTCAAAGGCTCTTTTCAGCATAATCGGAAGTGAGATGGACTGGGTTGATGACAAGCTTAGCACGAGATTTGTGTTTCACAATCCTAACATCAAGGGTGAATGCGGTTGCGGCGAATCATTCATGGTTTAGAATAGTTTTCATGCATTGGTTTATTCACAATATTGTGCTGGCGGGTTTATAAACTGGGTTGACTTCATGGACACAGAATATGCTTGGTAGATTATTGCGCTTGGAATGGGTTTCGAGGTTGCATAGTTTGGTTTATATTAGCTTGTAGATGGCTACAAGCTCACGGAGTTCTCGGTTAAGTTTTAACTTTATGTACATTCCTCTGACAGGTTTCAGTTGTTTCACATGTTATTAGTTGTAATGCCGCGAATGTGTTATTGAATTGTGTTGTCATTAAGCAGTCGACACCATTTACTGACCCGTCCGTGATTACTGTACACTAAAAATCTGAATATGATCTATTGAGTTGAAAATACCTGATCGATAGAAAACTTTTATGGCTCATCCTATACACACAACAGCTTACTTGCTTTGAACAACTTCATCGAATATGTTCCCCCAGAACTGAGATTTAGCAGCAATGACTGGTGAAGACAAAGAAAATAGCTCCTCCGCCAAGGCAGTCCTCTTGCGAGCAACATCCAAGCCCTCTTTTGCAGCTTCCTCGTTAATGTCCAGATCAGCTGTCACATTTTGGTCCGGATCCGTTTCGGTCTCTCGCATACGCGACTCTCTATCTTCATCAACGCGTGTAACGCCAGGGTCATTGGCGGCGATAATCTTCAATAACTCATCAACATTCTCTTTAACCGCCTCGCTAATGTTCTTGCCAATGATACCCATTACGCCTGGCACGGTGATCGGTTTCGACTTCAATATTCCGAAAATGGCACGGTTCGGCAGCACGTAAATCAAACTGTCGTCGTAAGTTCTTGCCATTTTATCACGCCACTGCGTGATTGCTTTTAGCATTGGCATGATTTCCTCTGTGACTGCCCATTTCTCGGACAACGATCTCCACCCGATTGGGCCGCTGCCGTATTCGTGATCGTATGGCACGCGCACGTATCTCTGCTTACATTCCTTACGAGAGTTAGCTAACACTGATTCCAACTTGTCGGCGCCAGAAGCAAGTAGTTTATTGCGTAGTTGATCGTAAATATTCAGTAGAAAATGCGTATCAGCGCGAGCGTAGTTCAGCATTTCCTGAGGTAAAGGTCGAATGCGCCAATCAGCCAACTGGTACTCCTTTGACGCCTTGAACGAGGAGAATATATCCAATAGATATCCAAGACTTTTGCCTTCTAGATTCAGCACCTTAGCAGCATGATACGTATCAAATAACCCGACAACGTATAGTCCAAAGTCGCGCTGCAACCAAATAATATCGGAATTCGAACCATGGAAAACCTTGATAATCTTTGGGTTCGTAAACACATCGTTTAACACTTGCAATTCGCTCCGAAGAACGAGCGTGTCAATTAAGTAATCTTGCGAACGGGTGCTGATTTGCAAAAGACAAACGAAACCGATGTATGACCGATTATCATGGTGCTCCAAATCGACAGCTATCTCGGTCTCATTCTTGAGCTGCTTTAGCATTGTGCGAAGCTTTTCAGGTGTATCAACCCAGATAGCAGATGTGGTCTCGAACGGCATCGGATCAACTGGCCTGCAAGGCCTCTTCATCGATTTAGGGAATTTAGCATGTTCAATCTCATATTGGTAGGGATTAAGATAGCTAATGAACTACATTAGATTTCCCACGGCGTCGGATGCGTATAATAATACATACTAGGGCTGACCGTCATTCTTGGGATACTCCATTTGCAACGACTCTTCCAATGATTTCAACGCATTCGGTTTCTCCGTCAGCAGTGGTCTAAACGGTGAAGTATCGTGATTATCTGGCTTTGTGTCGAATTTTAGTTGTGGACGAACAACGTTCGCATTAGCTATGCTGGAATCCAGCCTGCCTCGTTTCCGTTTTAATGACTGCGATTGTGGCTGCGAGATATGTGTCAGGTGCAATCCATGGCCATGCAGTAGAAAGATATTCCATGGAATAAATACGTACAATACTTGGCGCAACAGCGACAACGCTTGTCTTTTCACTCTTCTGATTCGTGAACATATCCAAGTACGTGTCCTATATCATTTGAGTCAGCACACGCCCACTGACCAATACCTTCGATCCAAAACGCATATACCGTCTTCTCAAACAATGCATCATTCAGATCTCCAATTTTATTCCAATTCTCCACCAGCTCTTCCACATTCCTAACCGTGACTTTGCCACCTGCAGCTCTGAACAATGAATTCGTTATGGCCAGCAGCCGATTCGAACACCTTTCTATGGCTCCCGTAACATCCGGCACGGCAGTTCTGTAATACGTGAGATCCTGAGATGCTAATCTCGAAGCCGCCTGTGTCATTTTGAGAACTGCAGCAAAGACACTAGCATTGTAAGCCTCGATATCTGGATCGCTTGCTGTGCGGGACATTGATGACGTCGACGCCATAATCCGCTGCTTGCAGGGATCGACTCCGTATACCTCGTGCAGTGCGTTGTGATTTGCCTGCTGTGTTGGTATTGCCCACTCGTGCTGCTCAGTACTATGCAAGACTAGAATGACTATGAATGGGGAAGTAAATGAGTTGTAGACCCGGAGCCCATTCCTGAAAATTTCAGCCGACGATTGCTCCCAACGCTCCGCTAAGCTAGCAAGTCTTAAACTCAGGAAGCGCCAAGCAACAGAATATCTTACGACACCGTTTCACGTCATCGCCGAATTAAAACGATCAATACTCTGTGATATTAATCTTACTAATCTTAGCCGAGGGACGATAGTTCATGGGAAACCTAATGTCCGCAAGTTTCGCACCCGAGTGTAATAAGGCTAAGGCAAAGTACGACGAGTGCTTTAACGAGTGGTATAGCGAGAGTAAGTTTTCCATTCTCAGTTGGAATGCAATGCTTTATGCGTTTGTCTGTCATATTACTGACAAGAACTTAGAATTTTTGAAGGGAAAGGGGGTAAGATTCGGTGCAAATTTAGCGCGGTTAATTTCTTGATCTTACATTGCATAGGTGTATAACGAGTGTGAGGAATTATGGGACGAATATAAAGAATGCTTGGGTGTACGATACTCCAAATAGCATTGATCTGGCTAATGGAATTGCTGACATATTGATAGAGAGCTTTGACGACTAGAGGAATTCAGAACATGCTGGACAAGTCTAGAGAAGATGCGCCGTTCGAGGTTGGAGGCCGGACAAAGGAAGAATTAGAAGAATTACAAGAGCAGCAATCCAGCAGGTCGAGCAGTTCATCAAAGTAATGGTCATGAATCCTGAAGGATGCCGTTGTTTGCAGTTCAATTCAACTCCAACTCCCCACAAACCTCGTTGTTCCTGGTGCCAACCGACGGATTATTCCTCACTTGTATATATTCTACTGCCTCATGGTATTGTAATATAAGAGCAAACCTTTTTAACCTCCCCCTGATGGCCCAGAGTAAAGCGGTCAGGAGGCTGCAAAACAGACAGAGTGTAGTTGAATGCGTTCGCATAATACACAGGACAGAAATGTAGAGTGAATCCATACGGTAAACGAACGTCTGCTTCAGGGATGACCAATCTAGATTTACGATCCGCTGATAGGTTTACTTCAATTAATACTTAAGTACTCAAGCAGAAGGCTAAGGAAAAATGCCCGAGAGAAACTGTTATAAATATTACTGCGCACCCGGCAGGTTAAAGAACATAATTGCCATACAAGAATTTGATGTGGAGACATTCATTTGTGGAAGGTTACAAATTGGGGATGCTGTGTGCTGACATGTCCGTTGCAGCTTCAGAAACACAGTAGCGTCAAAAGATACCAGGTTGAAATCGTGAGATTCAAGATATCAATGCGATCGCGAAAGATCTCATAGCATGAGGAGTGGACAGTCTCATGGAATGCTAGTCGTGTCTTTAACCGATTCTGAAGGTTGGCAAGGCTAACCCACCTGGCAGGTTGTTTGACGGCCTACGGACTTCATTGCAGCATTTTCAAACTAAACGAACAGATGAATAATCAAATGGAATGCATAGTGGCAAGCATATAACACAAACACACATAACTGTACATCTCACATACATCTATCATTATCTTCCATTATCCTCAACAATATCAATACACGTTACGTTTTCGATCAATCTTAAACGTCCACGCCGACAATCTTAGCCATCTCTCGTACTGCCACCATACTCGTGAATCCCAACGAAGCATAGTCAATTAATCTCAGACTATTGCGTAGCCGCTCCAATGAATCCGCCATACTTATTCCTTGTACAGGCAACCCTCGAATATGCTTTGGCCACCACAAATCCACGTTTTCCTCATTCGCGGTCTTCAACACATTGATATAGTCAAGGTAGACTTGCCCGCCGATCTTCCAGTTCGAGATACCGGTAACGTCTTTGAAGCGAGAGAGGAGAACCAGTAAATCATCTAATGACTCCGAAATCACAGCTTTGGGACCGACCGTACGGATGATTACTGAATGTGCCTCGTTCCATTCTGAAGCATCAAGAAGATACTTTGCTTCTTTCACTGATTCATGAGTATACCGAGCATATAGCGCCTAAAATAGGTTAATACTAGAACAAACAGATCGAAACTACCCGTTCTATGCCTCAACTCACCTTGGCACGCAAAATCATGACCTGAGGTATACGTAAGACATTCAGCAGATATTCCTCATTTTCACTAGCTTTCTGAATATCAGGTACATGTCGGTTAAGAAGTTCCTGGACAGACTGACAAGCCATGACGGAATCATCAATATGAAGTAGTACGAACAAGGCATCTTTCCATCGTCCAGCACTCTCCAGCTGCCACGCAAAGTCTGCACACGATTTGTCGCAAGCTGTTAGCGACTCATAATTAACCTCCCGAATCCGTTTCGCCTGGAAAAGAATATTGAATAATTGCCACGAAACGGCAAAATTGAGCGGGAATGGTGAAATATTCGACGGCAAAACTGCAAGTTCAACTGGATATGAAGAATCGGCGTATAGCTTAAGCAATTCAAACAATATGTCACGCTTACTGTTGTCCACAGGAGACTTGCTGTCGATGTGACTCGGACTAGGCGATTGCACATCTGTGAGGTTCTCAAATGCCATCTCGTACTTCTTTACAGCTTTTTCTATGCTATCTTCCTCGTGGATCTCGTACCAAAGCCTGAGACCAAAAGCGCGTCTCCAATCCAAGCCCATGGAAACACAGAATTCAGGAACCTTGTCTTCTGAAAATCCTCTCACGGAACCCTTCGCCAATGACGTATTTCCCGACAGCAACTCGTAGACTTTTCGAATAGACGTTGGAATCTCCGAGAGTACATTCCTCGTGGCCCAGTCGTTAATCTGATTCTTAATATCTCGTCGGAAATCGGCATCTCCGCCAATCAATGGTATCAGGGTCGCGAGATGCAAGTTCTTATCTTTGACCGCTTGAATACATGCCTCCTCAATTTGATGACCAGATAACAAAGTGAAAACTGTCTCTTCACGAGGCAACCTGCTGAGGCTCTCGGCGACGTCTTTCTCAACTAAGTTTTCGAAGAAGGCTGACAATCTCGCCTTTCGTAATAGCTCAACGGCAATTTCCTTGTCAGCCTCGGGATTCAAGGATTCCATATCCAAGGCCTGATCATCAAACAAAATACAGGCTAGTTTCCAAATATCAATCACACTTAGATCCGCATTCCCAGAACACAAATAGAAATCCAGAATTTCCTTAAAGGACAAGCTTGCGTTTGGTTTGAATAATGGCAGCTCTCCATCTCGCAGAACAACGGTGGAGCTGCTCAAATAAACGCGAAGAAAGTCAAAGTCCTTGCTCGAATCGACAATAAAGCTCTCGATTTCCTTTGTAGATAGTCTATTACCCGCAGCCACATAAATCTTGCCGTCCGCTGAGAATTTGGGAGAAGTTCCAGAGGGGGGAGCAGTCAGGTTAAGATCGGACTTCTGACCAGATCCTCGGCCGAACTAAGCGTCTGTTAGTACCAGAAACAACACAAGCAGCAACGCCCAAGTACTCACAAAGCTGTCTCCGCCAAATAACTCGGCATCAAGATCCGCAAATGTGAACTTGTATTCCTCAAGACGAGAGACCTGCTCCGTGCGTGCCATAATCTCTTTCTTCTTATCATCAACAACAGCCCACATACTTCTGCCTGCACGTGCAAGCTTCAACTGTTCAAGCCAATTTCTACCAGTAGGGACAGAAAACGAACTGTCCATATCTTCCTCTCCTTCGTACTGGTCGATAACTCTCGAATCTTCAATACTAACAACTTCCTCATCCGTAATCGACCGCGGCTGGCGGGCACCTTCCTCATTATTTGATTCCTCCTTCTCTTCATCAGAAATGAGCTCGTCATCCTCACTATACAATTGGCTGGCAGAAATATCTGCAGCCATAGGAGACTTTACTTCGAATGCAGGAACTTCTTCTCTAGTCTGGAAGGCACCCCCGTGCCCTAAAAAAGACTTACGGCGCAAAGGTGTGTCCTCCGGCTTAAAATCATACGACGAATCGACGTTCCAGTCCCCAGGTAATCTTGGACGACCAGAGCCATACTCAGACGACGTCATGGAAATGTCTTGCATATGTTGAGGAGTCTGCTGGAGAATCTGATCAGTCTTCATTGGAGAGTAATCGAGGACTTGCGACTGAGATTGCGCAAACTGAAAAGCAGGCAATGCTTGCGAAGCGACACTTGCCGGAAGAGGCAGCTTCACCGGCACTGTATGAGCATCGTATTCATCCTCATTATCGAGCAGACCCCAGATACTAAAATGATCGATGCTGAATACCCACGTTCCGGACTCAGCGATGTAAGTTATGAAATGCGTATCCTTCATTTTCCTAAGACGCTCAATGTGAACGGGGACCAGCGGGTGATCGACTTCTGTGATAGGCTGCTTTGTATCTTTTGCAACAGGGTAGCATTTCTCCAGAGTGATAGTCGCAGGGACATTCAAGCCCTTTCCTTGCTCCGGCTTAATTGAATCATCGGGATAGACTGTGCAAGTCTTCGGCCCGAACAAAATCAGCTGTCCGGGAATCTGCTCGGGATGCGCAAATGCTGATAAATCCACGGGTCGGTTAAATGAAACTTCGCCATAACCCTTTCTTCCAACCTTGTAGTTGGCTACACTTTCGAGCTCTTTTAGGCTCATCTTACGCAAAACTGAGGCACTAGGCGAACTCCAGTATCCATCATTCTCAACAACCGGGCTAGATCCAGAAGCACTTCCGAGAACCGTAGCATTTTGAACTGTAGTTGGTGGGTTAGATTTCGGCTTCTCGGTGCTAATGATTGCGGGCTTTGAAATTGCCGGTTCAGCTGGACGGACATCAGAATCTGAAATAGAACCATTCATAGTAGCTGTCGTTGCAGATATTGGGAGAGATGTAGCCAATTTTTCTTTCGTCTGCTTCGTATCCGAAAATGCGACATGCTTCTCCTGATCCTTTTGAGGTGTTTCATGATACTTGGACAAATCAGCTCCACCGGACAGAATATCGGATTCTGTAACCCTGCGGTCAATAACGAGCTTGCGAATATCGTTTCTAGGACTGAAAGCTTCTGAAGACAATATAGCCTTATCGGCGATGCCATCATACAGTAGGCCGCGACTGGAACTCAAAGTTGGTGCAGAAGCACCAGGACCGCCAGACACTGATCTAGTTGCAGCTGGTTTGGGACGAGGACTTGACGGCGGACGGGGAGACAATTTGTATGTTGGCAACATTGCAGGCTTCTTCTTCTGGGCTGATGAAGACGAGATGGGCGTCGCGATAGGACCGGGTGAGGACGTCACCGGCTGGTTGGAGTAATTGAAAAGGGGATTTGAACCGAATGGATTTTGATCAATGGATGCCTGGAGAGGAGCTTGCTGAGCACCAATCCCACCCATTTGTGAGCTTCCAAAGATTGAACCTGTCTGTGGCTGGGTACTGGTTCCAAACAATGAGGCCCCAGTTTGAGTTCCGAATCCACCTGTTGTCGCGGTGTTTCCACCGAACAGCGAAGCCCCTGTGTTTTGTGACTGATTGATGCCGAATAAGCTAGTTTGAGGTTTGGCACCGAATAATCCAGCTGCTTGCATATTGGATTGCTGGCCCGCACCAGTGTTTCCAAACAATCCGGTACCACCTGTGCCACTATTCGTAGTGCTGAATAGAGATGTGCCTGTTTGAGGCGCTGAGGTGCCAAATAATCCACCACCAGCGGCTGGTTGCTGAGTCTGAGTCTGACCGAATCCACCACCAAATAGCGGCTTATTCTGTTGGTTCTGCTGCTGCCCAAACAGCGACGGAGTCGTTGTCTGCGAATTGGATGTGGTTCCAAAACCAGTCCCAAACGCCGGCTTATTCTGCGTACTCGCTGTTGCGCCAAATCCACCAAATGCTGGGGGCTGACTATTCGCCGTATTAGAGGTCATACCGAATCCGCCAAATCCCGATGTCCCTGTAGCAGCCGGCTGTCCAAAGGACGACGTGGTGGCGTTATTGGTAGCATTACCGAAAAGCCCTGTTCCAGTATTCGTTGTGCTACTTCCGAATGCCGGTGTATTCGTTCCGAACGCTGGAGCACTACTAGTAGCTGTGTTGGTGCTTCCGAAGCCACCAAAACCAGTTCCAAAGGCTGGCTTGTTCTGCGTGGCGTTACTTTGGCCAAACGCGCTAGTATTTCCAAACGCATTTGCATTGGTCTGACCATATGCCGAAGAAGCGTTAGAGCCAAACCCGCCTGTGGTCGAACCACTACCGAAGAGACCGCCGGTGGCTGTATTGTTGGTAGTAGTTGTAGAGCCGAAGAGGCCTCCAGAAGCGGGTTTCTGACCGAACAGCCCTCCAGATGTATTGCTGGTATTAGAGCCAAAGCCACTCGTCGATGACCCGAACGCGCTAGGTTGGCTTGTAGAGCTACCAAACAACCCAGTGCCACCGGTCGAAGTGCTAGGTTGTCCGAATGTATTACTTTGACCGAATGTGCCGGTCCCGAAACCGGTGGACTTACCAAACGCACCAGCACCACTAGGATTTCCGTATCGTCGACCTTGTGCATAATCCTGCTCTCTCAGCTCTTCAAAAGAAAATTTCTGATACGCAGGCATACATGAGATACTCTGGAACACATTGGTCACATTACTGGACGCTTCCTTCTCTTGGACAGGCTCAAAGGTAATAGTTGTTCCCTGATTGGTAGTACTAACGGATGCGCCAAAACCGCTGCCAAATGCAGTATTTGTCGAGCCGGTATTCGTGTTTGTACCCCCGAAACCACCAAAGGCTGAGGCAGGTTTTGCAGCTGACCCGAATAATCCCGCGCCCGTGGACGCCGTATTGGCTTGACCAAAAGGACTAGTATTCGCCGCAGCGTTAGTGTTGGAACCAAATGCGCCACCAGAGCCGAATGGCGAGGTCGTGTTTTGCGTTGTATTGGAGCTGCCAAAGAGGCCACCACTGCCACCGAATCCAGTGGAAGACGAGCCGAAAGTCGGCCTACTGGCATTTCCGAATCCACCTAACTTGGATTAACAATCACATTCCAAATTCTGAACACAGAACACTCACCAAATCCAGACGACTGATTCGTGTTTTGCCCGAAAAGGCCCGTTCCAGTTGTGCTAGTACTTCCAAATCCGCTAGATTGACCAAAGGCTGGAAACATCCATTAGACTTGTAAAGTCACCATATCTCGACATATTGCATACCAGAAGTAGAAGATGTAGCTGTATTCGAGCCAAAGGCAGGGCTTGTAGAAGTTGCAGATGAGCCAAAGAGTGACGTTGGATTGTTGTTTGCATTATTGGCGCCGAAGCCGCCAAATGCGGATCCAGTTCCGCTCGACTGACCGAACATCGTCAATAGCGATCCCCTTCGCCTGAAGCCGTCAAAAGATTGTTTCCAGATCTGTAGCGTTCAGATTGCTACAGTAATCCCAAGCGAGGCAAAAATGGTTCGGTCGAAATAATGTCGTATTCAACATCGACAGACCCTAATCCAAACATAACCACTAAGTGATTTCGCGTTTATGCTTTGGCATATATATGATTTGTATTCATCGCTTGGGGCTTCAACTGTGCCACAATGCAGTCGAGGATAAGGGTTGCACACGCAATACGCGATAACGCGACGCGTCTGCTTTCATTTAGACACCGCATGGATGAGACCAGAGATTATTTAACATTTTTTTGCGACAACCTACAGTTTCCAGCCTAACTTACCGCAAATATCGACGCCCCATCACTTAAATAACTTTCACCAATTAACAGGCATAGATAGTATATTGTTCGTTTAGCGGTTACTAGACGAGGCTCGATGAAGAGCTCGCGCTTGGGTCCCGATGTTCGTTCGTCCAGCACGCGGTTTGCGTCCAGCTGGAATCGCAATGCCAGAGGTGGATCCCGTTTGGGGAACAATGGTTGGGGGCGCGGCTCTTTGAAAGGGAATTCTGAGAAGAACTCGACGTCGTCATCATTAACACAGTTACCAGCAGACGCAACATCGTCTAAGGAGACTTACGAGTCGCGAAAGTTGGAGGCTGAAATTGATATTACCATGGGATTCGATCTGTATGATGCGGGACCAGCTAAAGTTGGCTGGCTTATTAATATGCATAGTGTATGCGACGATAATGAGCATTTGTTATAGGCGATCTTGCTGATAAGTGTTAGACCGTCGTGCAGGAGGGGGGAGGCAGTGATGGGGTCGCGGCAGTCAACTTCTACTTCCTAGGCGAAGACGGCGAAAATTTTAAAGCGACATTAAAATATAATCCATACTTTCTGATTAGTTGCAAGGTACCATGACATTGTTGGTTTCAAACGGCAGGAGATCGAAAATATGCTAATATTGGTCACCAAACAGCCTGGACTGGAGACAGAGGTTGAGGAGTACGTTCGGCGGAAGTACGAGGGTTTGGTGAAGACGACGTCACGAGTTATAAAGGATGATCTGGATATGGTTCGTGTTCCAATTGTTGTGATTCATGATCTATTTACTAACGTACATATGGCAGCCTAATCATATTACTGGATATAAGAAAACTTTCATCCAGATCTCTTTCGCCAATGTCAACAATCTGCTAGCAGTTCGCCGGGAGCTCATGCCACTTGCAGAGAAGAATAGGAAGATGCTCGACGCGCTTGAGGTTTATGCGGAAGTTGCTACGTAAGTCCTAGAATTTCATAACCTTTATAGACAGTACTGACCTCTGCAACAGCGCTGGCATGGATCTGGACAATGAATTCACTGATTTCTGCAGTCAAAACAACAAGAGCTCTCGTGAAATTGACATTACGGAGCACATTACTGACATTAGGGAGTATGATGTTCCATACCATGTTCGAGTGTCAATTGATAAAGGTAAGGTTGTTCTGTTGACTTCGAAGCTAACTCTTCTCACGCATCGAATAGACATTCGGATAGGTAAATGGTATTCAGTTGAGGTCCTGCATGGGGATGTAATCCTCACGGAGATGCCCGAGCGTCTTACACGTCCTGATCCCGTTGTATTGGCCTTTGACATTGAAACTACGAAAATGCCGTTGAAATTTCCAGACGTGCAGATTGACCAAATCATGATGATCTCCTATATGATCGACGGAAATGTAGGCGCATGCTAAATTTCATGTATAGCACGCATTAACGAAATAGGGATTCTTGATCACCAACCGTGAGATTGTATCGCAGGATATTGATGACTTCGAATACACGCCAAAACCAGAATACGAGGGAGTTTTTACCATCTTCAACGAGCCCAATGAGAAGGCTCTTATAGAACGATTTTTCGTGCATGTTAAGGAAACAAAACCTACCGTTATTGTAACATATAATGGTGACTTTTTCGATTGGCCGTTCGTGGAAGGGAGAGCAACCTACCATGGAATCAACATGTACAACGAAATCGGATTCCAGAAAGATAGCGAAGATGAGTATAAGTCTTCATTTTGCTGCCACATGGATTGCTTCCGATGGGTAAAGCGGGACAGTTACTTGCCACAAGGAAGCCAAGGTTTGAAGGCGGTTACGACTGCCAAGATGGGTTATGATCCTATTGAGCTTGATCCTGAGCTGATGACCAAGTAAGCATCTCCATTGAGTCTGCTTGGTCAATTAATATCGCTAATATATACTTAGGTATGCTGCTGAGAGACCACAGACTCTGTCTGAATATTCAGTTTCAGACGCTGTTGCCACGTACTATCTCTACATGAAATATGTCCATCCATTTATCTTTTCCCTGTGCAACATTATTCCTTTGAACCCTGACGAAGTTCTTCGGAAAGGAACAGGCACTCTGTGCGAAATGCTACTGATGGTAGAGGAACTAGATAATGAACATTTATCGGTTTGTTAGTTAACTTTCTAATCAGGTACAAGCTTATAAAGGTCAAATCGTCCTGCCAAATAAGCACAAAGAGGCGGAGGAACGATTCTACGATGGGCATTTAATCGAAAGTGAAACATATGTCGGAGGACATGTTGAAAGTTTAGAAGCAGGGGTCTTCCGAAGTGACATTGCAGTTGACTTCAATATTGATCCTGGCGCCGTGGACGGAGTAAGTATCAGCACCGATTCTGTGTTGAGACCGAGATTTGCTAATGGACGTTAATAGTTACTGACAGACTTGGATGCTGCTCTGAGATTTTGCATTGAGGTTGAATCTCATAAGAGACTTGACAACGTGACGAACTATAACGAAGTATGTGAGATTGGTACGATGTGTTAGACACTACTAAAGGAATATAGGTCAGACAGGAGATTGCGGACAAACTGACAGAATTGAAAGCAAACACAAAACGGAAGGAATGCCCGCTGATATACCATCTTGATGTCTCATCTATGTACCCAAACATCATGATCACCAACAGACTGCAACCAGACTCCATGATCGAGGAAGCAGACTGTGCGACTTGCGACTTCAATCGGCCAGGGAAAACATGTGACCGTCGTCTTCCATGGATGTGGCGAGGCGAATTCTTACCAGCAAAGAAAGACGAATACAATATGATTAGGCGACGACTCGCGATGGAGACCTTTCCAGGAAAGTATTCTGGCCAACCGCCACGACCTTTCGGCGACCTGTCGATGTCGGAGCAGAATACCTTGATCAAGAAGCGATTGTCGGATTATTCCCGGAAAATTTATCACAAAATCAAAGAGACGAAGACTCTCGAGAAGGAGGCCATCGTATGCCAGCGCGAGAATCCTTTCTATGCCGACACTGTCCGCGATTTCCGAGACCGCCGTTACGAATATAAGAATAAGCATAAGCTTTGGAAACGAAAATTCGATCAAGCCACCCAGAGCGACACAGCCGCTCGTGAGGAGGCCAAGAAAATGATTGTGCTCTTTGATTCACTGCAGCTCGCCCACAAATGTATCCTGAACTCTTTCTACGGATATGTGATGCGAAAAGGTTCCCGATGGTACTCTATGGAAATGGCTGGTGTTACATGTCTTACCGGGGCAACAATCATTCAGATGGCACGTGCCTTGGTGGAAAAGATTGGTAGGCCTCTAGAACTTGATACGGACGGTATTTGGTGTGCATTACCGAAATCATTTCCCGAGAACTTTATGTTCAGCATGAAGGATGGCAAGAAATTGTTCGTCTCATATCCATGTGCCATGTTGAACCATCTGGTCCACGCGAGGTTTACAAATCACCAGTACCAGACGTTAGTTGACCAGGTGAACTTCAAGTACGAGACGAGGAGTGAGAATAGTATCTTTTTCGAAGTCGACGGTCCGTACAGAGCTATGATTCTCCCCACATCGAAAGAAGAAGACAAGAATCTGAAGAAGCGGTATGCCGTATTTAACAATGACGGTTCATTGGCAGAACTAAAGGGTTTCGAAGTTAAACGTCGTGGTGAGCTGAAGCTGATCAAGATTTTCCAATCACAAATTTTCAAAGTATTCTTGGAAGGATCTACTCTTGAGGAGTGCTACCGTCAAGTAGCCAAAGTTTCAAATCGGTGGCTGGATGTGATCGACTCCAAAGGTGCAACTCTAGCAGATGATGAGCTAATTGATCTCATTTGTGAAAATCGAAGCATGTCACGTACGCTTGAAGACTACGGGGCGCAGAAGTCTACGTCGATATCCACAGCCAGGCGATTAGCAGAGTTTCTAGGTGACCAGATGGTGAAAGACAAAGGGCTGGCCTGCAAGTACATCATTTCAGAGAAACCCCGATCTGCCCCTGTCACGGAACGCGCAGTTCCCGTCGCAATATTCGCCGCTGAAGAGCCCGTGAAGAGCCGTTTCCTTCGACGCTGGCTGAAAGATACGTCCATCAGTGATTTCGATCCTCGTGATATCATTGACTGGGACTATTATCGCGAACGACTATCGTCTGTAATCCAAAAGATCATCACAATTCCTGCAGCGCTTCAAAAAGTGCAGAATCCCGTTCCACGCGTGAGACATCCTGACTGGCTTCATAAGCGTCTTTTGCTACTCGAGAGCAGACAGCAATCTTCGTTAGACTCATTCAAAATGAAAACGGCCCCAATGTCCGACATCACGAACATTACACAGATTGGCGATCTTGAGGATATCGTGACAGGTAGCAATCCGAATCCGATGTCCAAGGTCAGAACGCCGATAGCGAAAGTTACTTCAAAGCGGAAGAATGCACAGCGAGCAACTACGTTAGAAGATATTGAGAATACTTTTGCGTCTCTGCCAGCAGTCAAGCCATCCATCGATAAAAATTACATGGAATGGCTAGGCTATATGAAGCAGAAATGGACGATCCAGAGACAGGCGCGGCAGCATCGTCAACATCTTTTTGGTAATTCCACATCTGGTCATAGAAACAAAGCTGGCGAAGTCTCTGACTTCTTTCGCAACCAGGCTGAAGTCACATACAGCAAACAATGGCAGATTTTCCAAGTTCGGCAGTCTGAAACACCTGGGGAGCTGAAATGCTGGGTCATGATACAGGGTAGTATCCAGAACGTCAAGATTAAAGTCCCTCGTATATTATACGTGGAAAGCTCAGATATTTCTAGCATCAGCCCTATGGTCGCTACAGTCGAAAAAGTCAGTCATATGCTCCCTAACGGCAATAGTTCAAACCAGTTGTTCAGGGTCACACTGCCAGAAGAGGTTTACATACAACAGCGGCAAATGGCCGCCGGTCTTTTCGCACATCCTAGTATCGAGGCTGTGTACGAGGGCAACATCGATCCAGTCGCTCGGTTTATCCTAGATCTCGGCAATTCATGTCAAGTTGACATGACACAACGCGGCGTACTGGGCAAAGGTCTCGAGTCAGGATTCCAACTGTCGTCGTTGGCAAAATCTCCATTAGGATCGAACTATCTCTCCGTCGAAATGCTCAAGATCGTGTTTCTATACCACGTTATATCCGGGGACAGACAAATCTTCGCGCTCTTCTCATCCTTCGACGATCAAGCGGACATCTATGTCTACGAACCATCATCTCGACAGCAGCAGCAATTCCCCAACATGGAGACGGTGTACCAAGAGCAATACCGGCAAATGCAAGAGCGCCACGCAATCACAAACGAGACGTTCAAGGTACGAGAGAAACTTCACTTCTACATTAATCAATCCTCGAACATGAAGAAAATCAAGAAGGACTTGGCAGTGCGAGTGAAGATGCTCTACTCCGATTCCAACAATCAAGCCGTTCTGGCAATTTTAAGTCCCCGACCGAGGCATGTTGAAAGAGATTTCGCTGTGGTTCGCGATATGCCTGTGTTGAACTTTAGTCCGTCCACGGCAGATAGCTCACTTCCGGCTCTGGGATGGCAGCTCCCGCTTGCGCGGAGGATCGTACTGCATTATCTCGGCCTCGGAGGACAAATTGCGCAGCTGCTCAATATGGCACGATATTCCGACATTCCAGTGGGTAACCTAAGAAATGGTGACGTACGCTTCGTGATCGATGTGCAATACGCCAGGAGGCTCCAGCACGCCAATGTTGTCTTATGGTGGTCACCCACACCATATGCCGACCATGGCGGCAAAGAGAAGGACCAGTCGATGCTGACTGCCGAGAATATGGAAATGCCGTTGTTCAACAACCCGAGCTCGTACGAGTCCGTCTGTGTGGAACTGTCGGTCAAAAATCTGGCAATCAACACTGTTCTCACTTCCTCGCTCATCAACGAGATGGAAGGTTCAGACAATGCAAATTTGAGTGTCACCGGCACCGGGGCACTCACTGAAAACGCAGGTCTTTCATTCATGGAAAACGCGTCCTCGGCGCCTGCCATCGCCGTGTTACGCGAGCTCATGAAACAGTGGTGGGAGGAAGCAGTCAAAGATAACCGAAACGCGGATGTTATGGTCAACAGTTTCGTCCACTGGGTTTCCAGCACAGAATCATTCCTTTACGATCCAGTACTGCAATACCACGTTCGAAACTTGTCGCGCAAAGCATTCCTGCAGCTATTAGCAGAATTCCGCCGTGTCGGGTCTCGTATCGTTTTTGCAGAACAGAATCGAGTTGTTATCCAAACAACTAAGGTTAACGTCGGCAACGCATATGCGTATGCGCAATATATCGTCAAATCAATTCGCGCGAAACCGTTGTTCAATTTCCTGGATATCGAGATAGAGCAGTATTGGGACTACCTCCTTTGGATGGACGACGTGAACTACGGCGGATTTGCATGCAAGATAGTGAGGGATGACGATGTGAATCAGTACGCATTGCGGATGTATTGGCAAATTAAGGACTTTCTTCCCAGTATTCTTCGGAATGAATTTTCCTCCTGGGTAGAGGAATTCATTGAGAACATGCACGGGGCGAAGACAGCTGAAATGCAGGCTATGCCGTCTGCGACGCCACGACCGACTCAACTGCGACAACCGAAAGGCGACGACGATTATTTCGGGAAAGGAGTAATCACAGCGATGAAGAATCCGTTGCGCAAGCGGATTCAGCAGCTCGTGCGACGACAAGCCGAGGCGTCCGCGAACGAGCTGGCGGCCGCAGAATTCGAATTTCCTGAACTCCCAGGATCGCATCTGCAGTACTCAAACGCGTCGTTGGAGTTAGTCAAATGGCTATGCGCAGTATTTGGGCTTGCGAAGGATCTAGGTTTAGAAGTCCGCACGATGCGTCGCGATCTCCTCAATCTTTTCGAAGTCCGGGAATTCAGCGACGCCGGCATATTCAAGAATCCGAGTACATCGCTCAAGATTTCGCAGATTTGCAAGTCCTGCGGCTTGGAAGCTGATCTGGATTTCTGCCGCGACGAAAATTTGATGCCGACTGAAGCCGAAAAATACCGTTCGTGGAATTGTAAGCACTGCCAACAGGAATACGATCGTTTGGCAATCGAGGAGCGCATTATTAGTGACGTGCAGACGTTGACTACAAAGTACCAGATGCAGGACCTGCGGTGTTCGAAGTGCAAGCAGATAAGAGCGGATAATTTGTCAGAGCATTGCTCGTGCTCGGGTGCATGGGAGTTAACAATGACGGCTGACGACATAAGGAAAAAGTTTGATGTGTATAGACGTATAGCGCAGTTTTATGGATTACGCATGTTGGATAATTTGATGGCTCATATTTTGGGTAATTAGATTGCACGCTGGGGTGCAAGTTGTTGTGACTGCATCTGAAAGGTGTTTGTACTATAAATCAATGAATATGGCATTTGTATGATAATCATCGGGATTTTACACAATTGCGACTGGGGGCTATGGGCTCTGTAGATCGTAACACAGTAGCGGAGTTACGAAATCCAACCATATTAAACAAGAGATCTTTCTCTGCATTCAACCATTTATTTGATGAGAAGCCTTAGATTACAGTGGTTGGAATGTGAACTAAAATTCTAGATAACAAGCACTCCAGACTTCTTGGTGACACCACAACACAAGAAATTGCAAACCCGCACATTCAGCACCCTATACACGCACATATTTCTTCTACTCGGAGAAATATTCGCCAAGATCCAGCCTTCCTACTCCTTAATTCGCCGGTTAGGCTGAGATCTATGCCTCCCCCATGCCAAGAAGGACAATAAGGTACCTAGACCAACGTCAGCGTTAATTCAAGAACAGTTGCAAACCGAATGGGAACCTACACGTTAAGACCGCTAATAAAAAGCCAGATCAAGACGCCAGCCGTAGTAACTAGCCAGGTATTGGAAAGATCTGCGTACTCGGCCTCACGGCGTGCTTCGAAATCATCGTCAGCATCTACCGCAGTGTCGGGAGTGGCTAGCAGTGGAACACGCATATATTTCCTGCGACATGTGAAATAAATCAGTGGCGCGGAGACGAAAGGCAGAAGGATTGAGAGGATGACTTGGGATAAATTGAGGACTTCGGCAAGACCTTCGCGTCCAACAGCTCCTGCAACAACAATGCAAGGAACAATAGCAACAGCACGAGTAATCAAACGACGCAACCACGGGCGCATTGTCCAATGAAGAAAGCCTTCAGAAACCATCTGGCCGGCCAGGGTGCAAACGATGCCGGCGGATTGTCCGGAAAATAAGAGTGCCAGAGCGAAGACGGTGCCAGCTGCTGGAGAGAGATGGGAGGAAAGCATGTCGTGGATAGAGAAAAGGTCGGCATCAGCCGCTCCAGGTGTATCGGAAAGAGTTGCTCCAGAAACGATGAGGATAGATGAGTTGACAAAGAGAGCAAATGTAACAAGGGAAAGAGCGAGCTCGACAATCGAGTATTGCAAAGCATGGCGAATGGCATCTAAGGACGGACGATACTTGATATCTTCAAGCGAATCGTTTGGACTGCTTGTGAAATTGCCAGCCTTTTCATCGTATTCACGCAACCGAGGCTGCACGAGTCCGGAACCAAGATAGAGACTGTGAGGCATGACAGTGGCACCGAGAATACCACAAGAGTAGTACAATCCCTCGTGAGAAACGACGGTCTTGGATGGCAGGAATCCTCTGAACACTTCACCGGCCGACGTACCTTTAATAGTGCCAAGCTCGACGCAAAAGCATATAACGACTGCCAAGACCAAGAATGCGACAGCATATTCAAACCAGCGGACGGCTTTAAGAGACCCATTAGGCTTGTAGGCGACAAGTACAATAAGGACATCGACAATAGTGATGGCGACCCCAGCAACAAGAGGAACTTTGAATAGGATGTTAAGTGAAATTGCAGTGCCAATAACCTCGGCCAAATCGGTAGCAATGATTGCTGTTTCAGCCAAAATATAGAGGAGAATGCAGAGCCAGCGAGGAAAGTGAGCACGACACATCTGGGCAAGATCGAGACCGGTGACACTGCCAAGCTTGGCACACAGAGACTGGAGAAAAATAGCAAAGATGTTGGAGAGCATGACAACGAACAAGAGATCGAAACGGAACATTGCACCTGCGGCGACATCAGTGGAGTAGTTGCCGGGATCAATATAGGCAACGGCGATCATAAAGCCTATTTTTAGTATTAGCAAGCGCAATGGAACCGACAGTTGGCAAATAGACGCACCGGGACCCACAAAACGGAGATATTTCGTAAACATAGCTTTCGCTTTGTAGAACAAGCTACTATATGTAGCTGGCAATGAAGCGAACCCAGAATACACGAAGCCATTTTCGACACGACGAGAACCGAGGCCAGAACTGAGACTGTAGCTGTTCACAGGAACCACGTCAAATACATGTGCACCTTTGACAGGACGGGAGCTGTCAATTGGACGCATCTCGTATTCCGGCACTGGGACGGGAGTATTTGCATCATAAGAGGATGACCGCGCCCTCTGTGACCTGCTGACGGCAGAGCGACGCGACTCGCCACCTACGCCAGGCAATGCAACGTGTCCTAACGGAGGTGGCAGGCTCGATGAACTCGCAGTCGGTCCGTCATCCGCAGAAAGAAGATCGAGGTCCGGGTTTTTGCGCGATGCCCTGTTGGCAAATGTGTTCGAGGAGCGGTTAGTTGTGAGCTCGCTGTCATAGACCGGTGGGTTCTGATTGAAGTACTCATTGCCAGACGGCTCCGGGTCGCGAGTTGGACAGTTCATTATTGCTGTCGTCGATTAGCAGGCGCTGAGGGAGCAAGTTGCGAGATGGCAGTCGGGAAGTGATGAGGATGTGCTGTACGCAATACAGCCATCGCCAACGTGGGCCTGGCTGTGCTGCGGCTTTGCTCTGACCCGCTTTCCGCACCGGGGCAGTAATATTATACGTTTCTGACATTTCCTCTACATACTATTCCGAACGGACGAGAGACTGATATCAGCCAATTATATAGTATATACGACTGCAGTTACCATCTAATGTTGTTTGCTGTCGACTTGATTAGTATTTCCTATTGTATTTCTGACATAGTGTGACGACCCGGCGCTTACTTTGCCCCCAGTCTCAGCCGCACACGGCCCAGATGGGGGAAAACAAGCACGAGTACGGTGGCGAGCTAAAATCTTCGACCAACTTTCCGAAAATAAACGAACATCATCCTGCATAAGTGAAGCACCGCACTGCACTTTTGCCACATCAACCACAAGGAAGCTCTTTGTGCCGAGTGTCGGGTCACTATCACGCAGCACCGGGTCCATTGTACCTTTTCGTCCGTATTCTCCCGTCTACTTATGAACACTATATCGGCTGCCGGATGGCAAGCGGCAGGCTGCATCATTCAACAATTACTAGGATCAAATAATAACGCATCATACCGTCATATGCAATTATCTCTGTACACGACCAGCGGATATATCACTTCAAATTACCCACCAGCTGAACCAGACTCATGACAAACTCTTTCGCGCTTGTCGCGTACGCTGCCGCGTTCATAGCCCTCACAAACTTCCATGCCGTCTTTACGCTATGCAGGGGATAGTCCACCACCGGTGGAATGCTCGTGCTAATACCCGGGAACCTGTCTCTGCATACACTCTTCGCAAGGCAAAGCCCCCGCAAGCCCTCCTCTCCGCCAAACTTTCCGTAGCCAGAGTCATTCACGCCGCCGAATGGTAGCTGGCACACGTAGAACGTCGCAAAGTCATTCACTGCGATATTCCCAGTCTTCATCTCCCGCACAACTTTTTCAGTTGCAGCACTTCCTCGTTTGCCGAATACTGCGCCTCCAAGACCGAACTTTGTTGAATTCGCTATCCAGATCGCGTCGTCAACATTTTCCGCTTTCATTAGAACCATTACCGGTGCGAATAACTCGTTCCTGGCAATCTCCATATCAGGAGTAACATCCACTAACAGAGTGGGCTGGAAATACGAACCCAGAGGGTGATTTGGATGTTCGTGTCGCTGACCTCCACAGACCAACTGCGCTCCGTTCCTGACTGCATCGGCAATCATCCCTTCCAAAACTTCAAATCGTGAATCATTGATCATGGCGCCCACGTCGATATTCTGGTCATCGTCCAGAGATGAACCTAGGCGCAGCGCTGGCACCCGCTTTGCGAGCGCTTTAACTAGAGCCTCGTATGCTTTTGGTTCACATATAATACGCTCAATGCCTATGCAGTTCTGACCTGCAGATTGGAAAGATCCGCGCATGAGAACCGAGGCAAGTGCGTCACAGTTGGACCAGGACCTTAGATGCTCGTCGAGAATTACAGCAGCGTCTTTCCCACCTAGTTCAACTGTAACTGGCATTAATGACGAAGCCGCCGCGGTGAGGACTTTGTGCGCGACCGGCTTGGAGCCGATGAATGTGGCGTGAGAAATGCCTGGATATGATGTGACGTAATCTGCATCGTTTGGCCAAGGGCACACGAGCTGGACAAGATCTGGCGAGTGGCCACAGATAGTAAGGCAATTCTGAACCATTTCAACAAAATATCGTGAGGACCATACAACTGACTCCGAACACTTGACTATTATACCGTTGCCGGTGAAAATGGACGAAATAATAGGATTCAAGACGTTATGCAACTAGCTGACTATTAGTTATCGAATCGGCTCTAGTTACTCAGTTATGCATACGGGATAGTTCCATGAAACAAGAGCAAGCACGACACCAAGCGGCTCGTACACAACTTCTGCTGCTTTGTACCGGATCAACAAATTCGCAGGTCCAGGTCGAGAAGAGGGTCGCATGGCGCGCTCACCATACTTCATTGTCCATGCTAATTTCTCCAGGGTCACCATGATCTGCGATAGTTAGTTCCACGCTCCTCCAACAGGTAAACCATAAACTGCCATACCTCTCCAAGCGCCGCATCGACCATAGTCTTCCCGCTATCTCTGCAGGCGATACGAACAACCTCTTCCTGGTTCTTCTTCAAAAATTCCAGAAACACTTTTAACACGACCTTTCTCTGTTTAAATGATGTTGCTTTCCATATTTCCTGCGCTTTTTGACACTTCGCAACGGCAGTATCAATATCCGCCTTCGTAGACACGGCCACGCGACCTAAATACTGGCCAGTGGCTGGACAGTAACAATGAATAACGTCAGGCCGAGTTGCATTATAGACTGACGGTCTTGACGGCAAGTCGGCAGGTGGATATTTCTGTGACCATTTTGGCTGACCCTCTGCGGGAAACTTATACTTGTTTATAAAATCGTAGGAGCCTTGTGGAAGTGAAGGGTGCCAAACAAACAGTAATGCGACCGCCGTTGCTATCATAAGGGTCGACCCGACGACCGACCAAGACTTCGCGAAGTCAGCCACGGTTGATGATAGCTCTAAGAGAAATTGTAGCAAGCTCATGATGGTTCAAGGCGGCATTCGCGGTACCCCTACTAGGGATAGGACTTGCTCCTGGATTCGCAGTATTAATCGTCTGGAAATATTGCCTCTGAATGCTGCTAGGTGTACCGACAGTCCATAATTCTTCAGGCCCGCATGCCACTAAACCACGCAGCAGCCAGAAAATTCGGATAGCTTTTGACTTACTCACCAAATTGAGCAGTGTAACTGAAATTTAAGGTCCTCCCGAGTGAACTATCTGACCTATTGAAGCAGGGTAAAACTTTCAGGGTCCTGTTCGTTGGCAACAATCCAGTCTGTTCATTCGTTCGAAATGTCGTTGTGCTATGAATATCCACAAAATTGAAATAAATTTACAACTAGAAACTAAGCATAGGCACAAAAAAATTCAAATTACATAAAATGACGTCTCGCGCGATACGTGACATGCGACCAACCATCGTATTTTTAAGACTACCATCTATCTCGAAAACTCTCTTCCTGCATATTATTTAATTATAAAGGTCCACAAGCGATGTGTTTATGTTTATTGGGAGTTGATGTGAAGAGTGGGCTTGGGAGTCGTGACGGCTTCTAGCAATTGAGCAACGACCGCATCCTTAGCCTTCACGGCAGCTTCCTTGATGGCAATCAATTCGGACTGGACACTGATGTTGGCTTCCTCCTCGGCCTTGGTGTTTGAGCTCGAATGCTGTATCAGACAATCAGTGAGTGTCCGCAACTCCAAGTGCAGAAACCTGACGTACCTCCCCCTCGAACTTCTTGAATTCAGCCTCCTTGGCGGTCTTGTAGGCCTCAATCTCCTTCGTAGCCTCGATACGAGCATCCTTTAGCTTCTGAGTACGGTCTAAAAAGGGTTAGCTGCCACCATCACCGACATAACACATCCTGTCTGAGAAAAATTTATTACATACAGGCTCGAGCCTTCGCGACAATTGCCTGCGCCTCCTTCTCGGCCTATTCATAAATTCATTAATACCACTTCGGTTCCTCGAGAAAGAATCAATGTCTCAGGTCCGCACAACGGACATACCTCAAGAAGGGTCTGGATTCCAGTGGAGCTCTGAGCCGACTATAACGATAAGAAAATCCCGTTAGCACACACCGTATTCTCAAATCATCTCTCTCCAAACAAAACACATCCAACAATATTTCAATCAATCAATACGTACCATGATGAACTATGAGGAGATTGTGCGATGCCGTTGAAACAATTGTAATGGCAGTTAGTAGAATTGCGTGAGTCGCACTCGCTCGATGATATCCACTCGGGCAATGATAAAGGTCGGTGGGACGCATTGGCCCTGTCGTGCGGATCACACTCACATCACGTGCAATTGTGACTATGTCGTGATCAAATCTGCATGATCAAACTTCGTAGACCCAGCTTGGACTTTATTCGGCTTGAGATCGGTTACGGAATCGACTTATTCGAAATTCCTAGATGAGGCGTCTGATATTCCAGCCGAAGGATGTCAAAGGCTTCTAAAATCACGCTGGCGCTGACGTCGTTGTCTGCTGTGGGTATCATATACGGCGTTCATTACGTCCAGGAAGCCGAACAACTGGTACTTGTCATTCTGCCCTACTTTGTTAACGATTGCTGCTAACGGCAACTTATAGTCGATGTACCAGGGCGTGATCAAAGACAAAGAGAGACAGCGGATTAAGGAAGAGCGAGCCGAGGAATTGCGGTTGCAACAAGCCTTACAAAAGCAGTATGAGGCGATTCAACCTGTTGCGGGGAGACCGAAAGCTTAACGTGAGAGCAGTGAACGTGCGAAGGTGCTATAGAGGATTCGGACTTGTACATATAGATTTGTCTTAGACGGCATTGTACATAAGAGGCTGTATTCGAATACGCTTTAAATGTCTTTCACTTCCAAAGTTACCGAGCAATCACAACTGTCTCTGTTGCATTTGCAATAATGCTGCATCACAGATGGTGCTACTGATGGGGTTGATATTCTGTCTAATTCAGTGCTCTAGTTACGATAAGTTATCCGTCTCACTCTGATCATAAATCTCAGCCGTCTAAGATCGAGATGCAGTCTTGGACGTGGCAAGCGGTAGTTATTTAAAAAGCTGGACGAGAAGATTGAGCAACTCGTGATGCCTTTGTGTCATGACCTACGCCGGCTGGGAAAACTACGTTCTGCTGTACGGTGCCCAAAACGATGCCACAGCGCATGTACTACTTTTCTTAGCATTCTATACACAAAGTATCCTCATCCTAATACCTATACCGACTCGCACCTGCCAAGGCCATGAATCCAGCCCATCTATCCGAGGGGCTTGACAATCTTATCGCCGGACGTTTGTGGCGCTCTCTAGGTATTCTGAAGTATCACATCCGTTGACAAAATAGAATTCGATCTCGTCCTCTTTTTATGATCAGGATCTGCGCCAGGGAAGCTGAGTGTAGTTGATTGATCGTCAGATGCTTCATGAGCTAGGAAATACTATCGTCTCATCCACGTTAACGGCATTTCGATTTACACGTTGTACAGGTTGCATGCAAACTTGCCACCATCATCCGTGATATCTTGATTCCAATCTTCGTGCGACCGTCTTCCATATCGTAACACATTCATCCGCAATTTTAGTCCGGGATCGTGATGTTGACAAATAACTAGCGTCCTCATTTTTATCGTTACCGAAGGGGCTACTGCCGGCACCAGTTGGTTCCTGACGAGTAATGTTATACATGTAGCGTCGCGATTGCCAAAGCAGTAGTAGACGACCGCTGCGCTCGATTAACCGTATTCGCGCCGGGCTCGCCCAACCGGATATACCGGCTCCGGCATTCCTCTAATTACCATTCCCTTATTATTGACAGTATTGCACCTATGATGATATCGGGAGTCAGAGTAGCAATGCCCTTGGCATAGTGCTGCAGTCCGTGGTGAGCCCATCGTGATCTACATTGCCCTGCGGCGCGATCAGCCTTAACATCATCCAGCATACAAGAAATAACAGGCAATTAGTCGTATGCTACTACTGCCCAGAACTAGATCCCATCTTGTGGCGACCAAGCTTGCTGGGCCGTGAATTGGACGGTACAAACACCTTACACAGTCACATTCCCAGCCGTCCATGTCCCGATCTGACCCGACCATCGTGCAGAGCAACCCTTACCCATGGGCTGTGCAGTTGTGCAGGGATCCGATGGCAGGACAATTTGCTTTTCGTTTCCCGGACATACCACCCAGATTGGGTTACTCCGGCGGGTCCGACGAGAAGAGCGTGTCGGCCTCGTCGGGTTTGGGCTTGCCAGCTGTTATGATGACAGTCGCTGTGAGTGAAGGAAGAGTAGTTAGGAATTACGTTGATATTCTGCTGGCGAGCCCACAATCTATCTACGGTAATTATTCAATGTGCATTTGCCATTAGAAATTATCAGCTGATATTTAAGCTTCTCAATATAGGACTTTTATGGACAAGATCAAAGGATCGTGTATTTTTGTGGAAAGTGATACGCATGAGAAAGATCGATGCGACCTCAAACCTGAGCAGCTCGCGGGAGTCATCTCAGCTCGTCCTCCTCCGTCGTCGTCAGTCCGTTATGGCTTTTTCTCCTCAAGTGAGTACAATGGAGTTCCCTCGTGGATTGAACGCGAAGCGGATTATCGGCTCAACTAACGAACTCAAAGAAAAAAAAAAGGCGAGCAAAAAAAAAAAAATGGACCATATCACGCCTCTCAGCGTTAGTCATTATTACGTCACAGTCTTGTGTGCTTATTAGTTGAGCGGGTCGACTCCCGCTCGTTGATTGCAGCACTGCTATAGAATATAGCGCTTTAAATGACCCATGACCGCCTTCGTTCGATCTTATTCCCTTCTCTGCCTATTTTAAAAGACTACGATCAGCTAACCAGCGATATAGGTCAATAGTAGTTATTGTATACCTGGATCCTGTCGGCGCCAATGAGTAATAGTATATATCGCAAGGAACACATGCAGCCGGGATATGCAAGCGGTGAGGTGGAACTGTGGAGTCTGTCGAGTTCTTACTGTGAGCGGGGAAATAAGTTACAGCAGCAAGTGCGTGCCGAACAGCCGCCAGACCACTGACGCAACCTTGCCGGGGTCGCCGCAAGTCTTCATAATTTACAAACGTGGCATGACTCGAGCATCATGATAGCTATTAATGGCGGTGTAATCTATTACACCATGTCATTCATCGACGCTAGGGCTTGCAATGGTATCAGTACTTGTCGTAGGATTAGCATCAGCCTCATTTGTAACTGCGCGACTGATGAGATAAGCTAGCGGGATGACCGGATGAGTGGAATACGCAGCTGTGTTAGTCCTGCAGAAGCATGACGGCGATATGGCGGTGCCACAAGAGACGTTTCGAGATAGGTGCGTATCTTGTGCGATTTATTCGCATGCCGAGTGCCGACTGCCTGCAGTAGACCTTGCTGGCAGAATAAAGCGGAGACGAACCGGTCAAGGACAATGGCGCCAAGTGTATGTATGGTTTTGGGTCGGACGGAAGCCGGAGCAGTAGCGGCGCGATATGGTGTCCGGCGATGCGCCGAACCAAGCGCTCTCGCAAAAAGCCGACCCTTGCCCTGGACATTCCACCGGAGATCTGAGGTTGGCCGATACACGCGCGCAAGTCGAATGCACGGCAGTTTTTATTATCGGAATAGGATTTTTGTATTACTGTAAGTGAGATAATGCAGAGAAAGTCTGACGAGAACGCGAAGGGGGACGGGAGAATGGTTCGATGGCCAGTAACAGCCGCTCCGACGAGTCGCCGGGAAACTTAAGAGCAAGGACAAACGACGTGCACGCACTTGGCGATTGGTTACGGCGAGAATGACGGGGACAGTAGCAGATGCAAGACTGGGCAGGTGAATACCAGCGCATGTGAGAAGTGTAGACGTGGAGAGATTGCGGGTTGAGGAGTACAGGCGACCTGGTTGCGGTGCTCTGATACCGACCCCATTGGAGGACTTCACCCTAATTGGAAACAGTTGTACGTATCACATAGATCGGTTCTACTATAACCAATCGTTTCATATTCATCAAAATTGAACAAGTTCCATATATAAACCTGTAGACTAGCTGTGTAATGAAGTGGGCCCCAGGTAATCTCATTGCTTAAGGAGGGAGCACAATAGGGAGAGTTACACGTGTAAATGCAAGCAGTTAGCCGATGTGCCAAATGAACAATAGCTGGGTTAGGGCTGTAATTGCAATGTATCGAACTGTCCAGATTAGGATCATAAGATATAGTAGAGCATACATAGTATATCAGAGCGAGTAGAAAAAGGAGAAAGTAGGAAAGAGGATATTGGCAAGAATTGTGTGGAAAGATAAGTTCGGTAGTAACTGGTGTCTGGCGATTTAGCCGGGCCCGGGGAAGGAGTCGGCTCAGGTTGGTTGTTTACTCCCACCCGGAGCTCATACAAAACTTGCCCGCCCGCCCTGCCTATTTCTCGTCACTTCTGCCTTCACCTCTCACTCTCGACGTGCTGCTACCTATAGCCTCTGCTATCAGCATATCAGTTGTTCCAGTTTAACATGCTGTCCCGCGCCAGGCGCGCCTAACTCGCATCTCAACCACCTCTTACTCGCCACCTGACTACTCTTACGACTGGGGCCTATCTCTACACTTACACGCACATCCTCTCCTCAACGTCTGCAGATCCAAGTATATCGGTACCCAGTACACAAGGTACTTATTATATTCTTATTTCGCGTTTTTTCATACATTTGCTGCTTGCGTCGGAGGTCGTGTGGCCAGTGGAATATGGCCGGTTTTATTTTGTTGTTTGTGGCCTGTGACAGAGTTGAGCCGACCCGGCCTTGTTCCGCCAGTCGGGAATATCTGGCCATCACCACACAACCCCCCGTTTCAGCCGCGCTCCAGGCTACTCACTATTACCGGGTGTCTACTGCCAGCTTCCCGCTGCTTGAGCTTTATCCTTGGTTTGAGGTCGCGACGGCTACCGCGTGGCTGCTGAGGTTTAGTGACCCGAGCGAGCGAGCGAGCGTGATTCGGGTGTGGCTGGGCATCGGTTAGCACAGCCAAGGTCTGGTGTGGCTGTGCTCGGCATCTTGTTCCCCCCGCACATGATCGGGCGCCTCCGGTCTTCGTGTTCTTGTTGCATTTCTGTATTCGCTGACTCCCTTTCTTGCAGGTTCTTCTACTATCTGTCCACGATGGCCTCGCTTGACCACTCGGCACGTCCGCTCTCGTTCGCGTCAGCACGCGCGTCCGCTGACTTTTCCTCGTTCTCGTCGCCGCTTGCTTCACGTGCGCGCCCGACCTCCGACGTCATCTTCAACCAGCCAACCCCTTCGGCCGTATCCGCGAACAATAACAACCTCCGAACCCGAAGGTACCCGCAGCACGGCGCCGTCATCAACACCCGCAGCAGCATTCCCAGTGCGCTCCGCATGCGTCACGATATCCGCGCCGACGACAGCGGCGCAGATGCAGAAGATCCTGAGCATATGGATTTTCTGGCAGAGCAGTGGCTCTCCGAGCTCGAAAACTACGAAGGCACTCTCGACGCCCTGACAGCCCCGTCGTCCGCGTCGTCCGCGTCGTCATCTTCACCTTCAAACTCAACGTCCGCGTCCTCGTCGACCGGCAACCCGTTTAAGTCGGAGCTAAGTGCCATCGAGACATGGTTTTCATGCGTGCTGTCCGAACCAGAACGCACTGCTGCGCTCTACACCCTACTCCAGCACACGACCCAGGTACAGATCCGGTTTTTTATTTCGGTCCTGCGGCAGATGGAAATGAAGCGTCTCGATCCCGCAATGGTGCGTATGCTCGACTCCGAGTCGCGGGTTGCGGTGGGTGTCAAGCGGACCCAGCAGCAGCCGATGCAGGAGACCAAGCGCGCGAGCGTGACTGGCCTCTCGCGGTACGAGGACGAGAGTGACCAGGAAGTTACTCTTGACGAGCATGCATCCGCTGGCGGAGCACGTGCGATCTCGCCTATCGGATCCGAAAAATCGGCCGGCCGTCCGCCTTCTGTCGATCTCGACTTGCCGTCCAGCTCCGGAAGCTCGAATAGCTCGTCGGAGGCAGCGCCGGCGCCAGCGTCTACAAAGTTCCAGTTCTCCGCATCATCATCCTCGCCGTCGTCGGTCCCTGCAAGTTGGGCTAGCATGAGGAACACTCCAGTTTCGAAGTCTGCGTCCGGCTCGACATCTGCGCCGGCAAGTGCGTCGGTTGATGCGCAGACTACGCTTGCCAATGCAGAGATAATTGCTAATGCGACGGCAATGAAACTAGCGGCTTTGTCGACAGTAAACAATCGCATCTTGCTCGACTCCGACGTACGAAAATTCAGACGAAAGAACCTGTTGGGACAGGCTGCGCCGCTATCTTCATCCCCGTTTGGCGGGATGATGTACAATGAGGCAGGTCAAGTTGTCCCGGTGCCAGCGCAAATGACGCCGAACTACAGGCCGCCGTCGGTCCAGCAGCAGGCCTTCATGACCCCGTCGCCTGCAACTTCATCATCTCCGTTTGTGTCTGGCTCGAGGGGCAGGAAGTGGCAGCCTCAACAACCAGCTCAGGTCCCGTCGTCGCTCTTTTCGAGTCCGGCGTCGTTCCAGCTGCAGCCGCATACCCCGGCCAAGCCACAGTCCCCGTCGTTTCAGTTCCCGAGCCTAAGTCTTGGCCTTGGAATCGGCTCATCGCCGTTCTCAGACTGGTACAACATGTCGTCGTCACCACTGTCCGCCGCCGTCGCGTCGTCGCCTATGCCGACAGCGCAGTCCGCATCGACCCAGCAGTCAAAATCATTCCAGCGGGGACGCCCGTCTCCATCGCCGTCGCCATCAACTGCAAGTACGACCAGCAGCTCCTCATCGTCTAAGTCGACGTCGAAGAATTCCTTCATGCCAACTTCCCGTGCAGACGTAACATCTCCGGCTAGAGACTCGTCGTCCCAGCTTCCGGACAATGCACTTCTGAACGATATCCCTGCCTGGCTCCGCAGTCTGCGGTTGCACAAATACACTGACAACCTCAAAGACCTAAAATGGGAAGATCTCGTCCATCTATCCGAGGACCAGCTCGTTGATCGGGGCGTGTCGGCCCTTGGTGCGAGAAGGAAAATGCTTAAAATATTTAAGACCGTGCGCGAGGCCAAGTACTCGTGGGACCAGAATAAAGACGACAATCAAATTTCGGCTGGATCCGAAGAAACGGCATAATATTAAATGGTTTATACTTGTATCACATATACATCTCATTTGTGCGTTGGTGGGTGCTCTTTCGGTCTCATATTGTTTGCAGAGTTGGGTGTTCTTTCAAAATTTCCTTCTTTATGTAATACATTTTTGCGAACTCGTTTGTGACTTTTTAAAATATCATTTGTTTTAGCGTTTGGACTGGGTCTATTGATTTGCATTTTGTAAAGTTGAAATTTATTTGATGTGATAACTTATGAGTCTGAAAATTCAGGGAATATTATGGGACTGTATATGTAGATTCGTGATATCAGATGTCAATGGTCGAGTACTAGAGTCAATAGAGATCTTCATTTTGCAGGTCAGTGAGGGCACAATGATTTCGTTGCTGAAGAAGAAGCTCCCTTAACGTGGTGCATGCAACGGATCTGGCAGCGTACCATTCTCGTTCCGTTGTAAATGTAACTCTCGGGAATGACCTACAAATTCGTACCTTTTAGTCGCCATGCCTGCATTTCGATAACGAACATCGGCGTGTCGGATATCTGGAAAAAAAATCGGAGAATATCTATTACAAGATGCTAACTGGTCGACATTATAAGACTTGTTCGTTCTAGCAGTCGAGTGTTCCTGGGCTTAGGTGATGCCTCGCCTTGGATTTCATTCAAATCGGCAGCGAAGGGCTAGGGCTGTTCTAAGAGCTCGACTCGGCCGAGCATTTATCCACAACTCGCTAGGAATTTCAACCGAGAATATCCGCGAACAGATATGTCAGTAAACCAACTCGGAAGCTACCTCGCTTGGCTAGTAGTCCCGCGTGGTGTCTCGACCGCGCTACAAAGGGGATACTACCAATTGTTCTACCCATCCGGAAACGCGGCACCGCGCGCCGGCAGTCCTACATACAGACGGGACCAGCGCATCTCATACGCAGTCGTGATTATTGGGTACCTCATCTACACGACCTACACGTCCGTCACGGGCATTGTTGGGGCAGGCAACTTCTACTCGTTGTTGGGCGTATCGATCGATGTCGACGACAAGAGCGTGCGCAGGCGATTCAGGAACCTTAGTGTTCATTCACACCCAGATAAAGGCACCGGCAGCGAGGACGTTTTCATCGCGCTGAAGCTCGCGTCCGAGACGTTGACTTCGCCGGTGCGAAGATTCGCGTACGACAGGTTCGGCATGCCCGCGTTGTTGTGGCCGGAGGGCAAGTCCGAGGTGGAGTATGTCATGCGCGGCATCCAAGCCTCGGTTCCGCAGTATGTTTTTAGTTTTGTGGTGATGGTTGTGCTATCACTGTTTCGACAAAGTGCGTTTGGCAGTTATGTGAGTGTCCGTCTACCATTTCGATTGGCGGCAATGGCTAATGGATGATTTGGCAGTGGAGATTTGTTGCCCTCTTCGCCGAATTTCTGATCGAATTGCACCTCATCACGCGCACCGGTATACAAGAATTCGTGGCAATGTATTCCCCGTACCCATTCACCATCCGTGAGCTAATCGATCTTTCCCGGTCACTACTGATCACGCTCTCGATCGCTGCCGCGCAATTGGGTCCAGTCCTGTTCCCCAACGCACCCGAGCCATCCATCAAACTCATCCGCGAGCAACAAGACGTAATGAAAACCATGATTGCAAGACTCACAAAAGTAACCGACGCGATCGGTACAGAAGCCACGTCCGCATTCGTGGCACAGACGCGACCGTTCTTAGGATTACAGCAAATGATGAGGTGGTCCTTTTTGGGGGGCGAACCTTACTTCAAGGAGCGGTTGCAGCAGCATCTGGTTGATTTGAAGCTCCGGAGTAGACCCGAAGTTCAAGAAGCAATGAAGCGTGTCGCGAACGCCCTGGAGACAGAGACTGGCGCGAATTTCTCGCCCGAAAGCGCTAATGTGTCGACGTAGGCGATCGATGCAGTGCGTATATCCGAATACTCGGGTTTTCATTGTAGAAAAGGAGTTTGGGGTCGCTCGGTGCTGGGATCCAGGTGTATGCGATCTTACTCTTGTCCAGCAAGTTTTCGAATGTGCCGATCGTATCGGTACTGCGGACGGTCGCGCTGATGACGACTTGCGCGGACGGATTTTCAGTCATGAGAGTGTCTAGAGACGCGACCAAAAGCTCGCATATCTCGGCGTCAAATGTCTATGTATATTAGCTTCTTGCATAATACAACCCACAGACTACAACGTACGATATCGGCTCCTAAAATGAGATCAATGGGATCTGTACATTTACATTTGTAATCAGCCTCGCGACTTTCCCGCTCATGCGCATGCCCTGTATCGTTGCCGCTGCTGTTTCCCCATTTGTATACGCGAGTTTCGACTACATTACTGAGTTTGTTCGCCTCGATATTCTGCCGTAACCTCAACACGACGTCTTCATGCCCGTCCGTCGCAAAGACTTTAGCTGCCCCGAGCTTGCCGCACAGCATACTCACAAACCCCGTCCCGGCACCTACTTCTAGGATCCGCTTTCCAGCGACATCGACCTTTCGGTGCGCTAGTTGTCGTTGCGAAAGAATATACTCACCCAACGCGAGCGCGGCTTCCCATGTTCTATTCCCTGTCGTGCCGAATCCAGAAATGAGGTTCCTGCTTTCCTGGATCATTATGCTGTCGTTGAGCTCGTCATCAAAACGAGCGTGTTCGTCGAGTAAGTACGTAACAGGGCCGAATTGCGGAGTTGAAGCTGGTCTGAAATAACCTTGGCTGTCGGTATTCCCAATTGCTGAGAGCATGTAGCATATCATATCGCTGTCTATTTCGACCTGTACTTGTACTTGTCAGGCAAAACGTTTGATTCGATAAGATATAGCGCGGCACGTACCTTTAGGTGTTCTAAAAGGAGGACTATTTTCTTCACAAACGCAGTGATATACTCTTTAGAAGGCGGCTCGAACCGACTACATGGCCCGCATAGCTAATATTCTCAGTTATCAATTCCTCCCATTATTTGGCAAAAATACCTCGAAGTAAAGCTCATGCTGAACTTCCAGCTCACAAAGGATTTCATATTTCTCGTGCTCTGACTTTGCCTTGGACGCGACGGATGGAAGCGCGAATTGGAATGATCTGACAGGTACTTGTTGTAGGAATTGGCGAGTGATAAAAGATATTGTTTCTTTTTGGAGCGACGGCATTGGAAGAGATCGGTTTGGGTACGGCTTCTTGGTGAGGGAGGAGTTGTAGTGTCAAAGTCCCGATTGGAAGTGTTCTCCGAGGTCAGGGGTAACCTCGCTCTGAAGTCAATTTGCCTAGGTAGGCTGCTTCTTAAAACTCGAGCATTTAGCAATAATAATAATATTCAACCTCTTTTCATAACGAGCGACAATGCGTCTAAGGCTAACAATCGTCTCACCCAGCTCACCAGATCCTCTCCGAATAATTTACCCACTCCCACCAGCATTCCTCTCCTCGTCACCAACAATCCTCGATTTAGTCTACACCATCCACGAGAATTTCCCCGGCTTTTTCCACGAACCTCACGAACTCGAACAGTCTAACCACGATGCAGACGAACTGTTCCGTCCCGTCGACTATGCCTGTGAGACAGCAGACGGTTGGAATTTTTGTTTGTGGCATCTAGTCGCCGATTCGCTTCGCGACGAAGATCACGTCATGTACGTATGCTCAATTGCTGCGGTGCACCGATATTTGCAAAAGACCTAACCGGCAATTTCTCCAGTATTCGAAAACTTGAGGACGAGAACATGTTTGCGCGTCCGATATTAACCTGCGCAGAGACGCTAACGTATCCACGCCCAGTTGGCAATTTGTTGAAGCTTAATGGGACCAACGGGACCGTTGGACGCAAGCGTGCGCGAGACGAGGGCGATCACGGACATGGATTGTCGGCCGCTGTTTCCCCAGGGAGTGACGCAAAACGGCGGAAAGTCGAGGTAGAAGACGGCGGCGCATTGCCTCGGTACGTAGGATCATCTGGGTGATCGAAATGCATGAACCTACTTGCTAACATAATAGTGCAGGACCGCAACTCCCACAGTCGAGGATGCTACCATGGTGCAGTCCGCGCCATTCCAAGGCTCAGCGGCAACGAAAAGCAGAAACGCCCGGCGTCGGAGGGCCAGAGCTGCCCAAAGGCGGTTAGAGGAGGATAAGTTAGAGAAAGTAAGGTCTGAGCTGCTCGACCGGGCGGAAAAATTGGTTGTCGTTTCGGACGAGCCAACCACATCAGAGAAATTGAACCAGGTAGAGGAACAAGGTGAAACTACGGATGGCGAAGATGACGAAGATGATTACGAAGCGCCAGTAAGCCGTACGTCTAAGGGATTGGGTATTATGGACAAGATTGGGTCGCAGATTCAAAGCGCGCTTTCAACAATATCACAGGTCGTGAAAGTAGCTACACCGCAGCGGAAGGGACGAGATGTTAGCCTTCCGACAGTTCCCGATAAGGACGAAGTTGAGCAAGATTTGAATGAGGTAGCACAATCTAGTACGACCGATCAGGAAAAACCTTCGGTAGATATGGTGTTACACGAAAACGAAACCCCTCTCGACACTACCTCTAGAGATAAGATAATCGATCCAACTTATCAAGCCAAACGAAGAAGACCAGTCGTCGTAATCGCAGAAGCGGTCGATTGTGAAAACCCGACCAACCGCAGTCTCGAGATTCCCCCTTTTCCGTTTCAGCAAGTCAATCTAGACGAGTACTGGAAACCGAAATATGATCCTTCACAGGACACTATTGTTCACGTAGGCAGCGCCGATGAGAAGAATCCATTGAAAGGCAATAAGAAACAAAATCGGAGTTCAGGCAACCGGAATAACAAACGAAAATGGAATCTCGACCATGCGGCAAGTCGTAATAACGACAAGACAAAAGCTCGGGATTTCGATGTGGCGGAAAGAGACTAACGTCACGGAGGTGGCCTTTTTGGAAGATTTGTCGTGAACAGACTGATATCCTATTGATGGTTTTGTCAGGACAAGCATCTTGGATATATCAGCTTGACTTGATATTTATACGTGCATGTCTGTAGCGTTTTATAGATAGATTAGAATTTGTGGCGTGTACCATAGGGCGGCTGTACTATTGATCAAAAAGAATTGATTTACCGACTATTAACAAATCTTCTTTATATTACATCATTCCAACTCTGACACAAACTTCGATATAACGGACAGCATGACAGGAGTTAAACGAACACAAAAACAACACCCTCTCAAATGACGTGTCCAAATGACCACTAGAATGGAGCAAATTGCCCAAATTATCACAAGCTGTTGCGGTAATGCGACCGTAAAATAACTCGTCAAAAGAGCGCAAAAATCGTTTCCAAAATATTCTCGATGTCGTTCACGGCATTACTCCCAAGTCTTCAAATATACACCAGTAAAAATTCCTATTGACGGACCATGCAAGACAAAATTATTGGTCAAACCTACTCGTTACCTTCTAGAACCCCGGTCAATTGAACCTCTAGCGACGTAAGGCGACCTTTCAATAGAAATGCTTCGCCGTGCCGCAGCCGCGACAGTGTTGCTATCAAGTGTGAATGAGCGCACACTGCTCGACGAGCTTCGTCTCCGTTGTCGTCGGGCTTCAGATGGATCGACATCGCCTTTGCCGGCTGACTTAGCGAGGAGGGATAGAATGTCGGTTAGTGAGATCACGCCGGTCAGTTTACCACCTAGACCCCGGGAGGCGGAATATTGAGTTGGCGGGGAGACTGGCATGAGAGATGGAGACGCGGGAGACTGTTGCTGGGAGTGCGGAGATGTGGGTAGTGACGCTGGTGCCGGGGTAGGTGTGCCAGAGGACGGGGTTGATGGAGGTGAAAATGTCTGGTGATTTGGCGGTTGCACAATCCACATTCTAAGCAGCATTAGTCTCCATTTCGAGTTCCTCCTAAGGTTATCCATACCTGTGAGACTTTGTAGCGACAAGCTTGGCAATGGTATGAGCAAGAGTTGAAAGCGGGGTGACATGGAAAACAGGATAGGAGTCCTTGCCGCCGTTCTCGAGTCCCCGGTCGGTCAAAATTACAGTCAAAAACTGCAAGCACGTAGCTTGAAGCAGATGCGCAGAAGTCGATCTATTAAAGTCAATATTCTCATAAATAATCAAGTAAGACCAAGGGGCAATGGCGCAGACTTACTTTGTGAGATGCTTCACATCCACAATGGAGATATTTCCCAGTAAATTACGGTCGGAATCCACAACTGCCAGTGAGGAAACAGACTCGTTATGCATCTTCTCCAACGCCTCAATGACGAGTTTATCTCCGGCGATCGAAATCACAGAATTCGAGCCAATCCCAAGTTCCTGCAGCGACATTTGAAAAAGCGGCTCCAAGCTTGGGAACCGTCGTGCGTTATCCCACAAATACCTGACCAGTCGTCTCTGACTCAACAGTCCTTTAACTTCCCGTTCAGCATCATCAGTAACTAATAACCTGTGCACACCGCGACCAAAGTACTCTACCGCCGTCAACACGGTTTCGGACTCCTGCAATGTGAGGAACGGATCCTTGGGACTCAAGCCGAGAACGAACGACACAGGCACATCGAACCCCGCACGCGCTTTATGTACCATTTCCTCCAGCTCGTCCGGCACAACGCTTCCGCTCTGAGGTTTCAGATGGCCCATGACTAAAAGCAACAACGCCGAAATGTCTGAATAATCAAAACTCTCAGCCTGGGTGACGTCGATCCCAGGCGTGATCAAAACAGGCAAAGAGGTAAAATTATGCTGAATTAGCTTGTCGTACGCGGCCTCAACAGCGATGTCCCCGGTGATCGAGACTAGTTTGTCGTTCTGTACCAGACTTCCGAGTTTCACGGTCTGCCAGTCCTCGGCCACGGGAGGTCGGCCGGCAGGATCGGGTTTGACCGGCGGAGGAGTCGCGAGTAAATCCGCGATTGAGGACGAGCGTGCGCGGCCTCGGGTCGTGTTAGGTGACGATGGCGAACGCGGTGGAATCAAGTTCGCGCCTACTGACGCTGGCGAGGGCGCCACGGGTGCTTGTGGAGGTTTCTCCATCATGAATGTGGAGCTTTAGGACTCACTCTGGATAGCTGTGAACGATCTCACAGACTGGTAAACGCAGGATAGGGCAATTTGGTTGATACCTACTCGTCGATTGGTAGCAATCGGGCAATCTGTCCTCGGTTGGTGGCTATCACAATCCAAGATGTGAGGGAGTGCGATTCGATAGGGAAGTTGTGACGATCGCGCCGTGATCTGACTGAACGGCGATGTGGGGCACAGCTGCGCAGTAAATGGCCACAGCAGCAGATGAGTATATCGTATTTCACAGAGTCCGCTACGTAATTCACCTGATATATAATGGAATCCGTTGTAGTTAAAATCAAACTAGAGAACGCGATTACCACTATGTTGTGGCTAGTGCCATGCAGCGGTGCGCGGGTTGTGGTCGGCTGTTGTGCGCCATGTCGCATGACGCCATCTTCGATATCGCGGGCCAATCCGGGTCTCACCACGCACATCTGCGCTATTTGGTATACCAGTCCAATGGCAAATGCTACCGTGATCGTGTCGATGACTCATCTTACAATTTGATGTATTTCTGCGTATTTGCTTCTGTCAATAATGTTTAACGATTGAAGAACTGTTCAATTCCAGTTCCAGTAAATATCACTCAATATTAAAGGGGAAAAAATTATTCACAGTACGAGTAGGATTTCACATCGATAGCACTGACAAAATACAAAAAAAACCTTTTCAATATACTGTCACCAAGAACTAGGCCAAGTTGCCACGTTTCAGCTGCTCACGCTCGACGGCCTCGAACAAAGCCTTGAAATTTCCACCGCCAAATCCCTCGGAACCTTCGCGCTGGATAATCTCATAAAATGATGTGGGCCGGTTCGATACATGCTCCTATTCGTCTGTTAGCTCACTGTCATCCATCTTTCACTGAAACGTGCATACCTTGACGAACAACTGCAAGAGGTAGCCATCCTTGTCGTAATCAACGAGAATGCCTAAATTCTCAATCTTTGCGAGATCTTCCTTAATTCTTGGTGCATTGTTGTTTGTTAAGCGCTCACGGAGATCGATGTAGTACTCCGTTGGGACATCAATGAACTCGACACCACGTTTCTTCATCTCGTCAACGCACTTGATGATATTAGGAGTGCGGAGCGCAATGTGCTGCACACCGGGTCCGTTGTTGTAGCGGAGATACTCTTCAATCTGGGAAAGACGTTTTCCTTTGGCCGGTTCATTGATTGGCATCTTGACACAGTTATTGGGATTTGCCATCACTGTTGATTTCAGTGCCGAAAACTCCGTCTGGACATTGTAATCATCTTCCGATACGAACTGGTGGAATCCAAATGCCTTCCGATAGCTGAATGAGTTGGTTAGCTAATGTCAGCGATATCGCTAAATGGAGTACTTGCAAATTGCAAACGTTTTCCATCTGACCCGCATACTGATTGCCAACGACATGGTCAATTTCCATTATTGGGACGGAGTCATATACCTTATTGATTGGGTCGTTGTAGTCAATGGGAAGATATCCAGGCAAGTACGCACCGAGATATTTGTCTTTCTCAATAAAGGTATGGGTGACGTGGCCGAAAGCCGTGACAGTTGCGATGACTGCGCTGCCGTAATTGTCCTCGAACCTAGTTGGGTTCAAAATGGCTTGCGCACCGTGATTAACAGCCCAGGCAAATACCTCCCTGACGTCTTCACAAACAAATGCGACGTCCATGACCGAGTCTCCATGTCTCTGTTGTCTCAATTTAGTTTCTGCTCCTGGCAATGCAACCCTTCAGTGGTCTTACAGAGATGTGGTTCACGATTCGTTCTGCCTCTTCGCGATCCGAGTCCGACATCACAATTGCCGTATTATCAACCGGCGCAATTGGCGCAATAAAAGCAAGCACACAGTTGCCATTCTTGACAACCTCGGCACGCACGCCGCGGTTTGCGTTCTTGTTCATCTCTCGACGGGCAATCGGACGGAATCCCATGCGCCCGGTGTGATACTCCGCCATGAGCTTGCTGTTGGAGCAGGCGAAGGTAATGCTGTGGAAGCGGAGAATCTTCTCAGCCAGATGCTCTGGCATTTTCTCCGCAATCTGTGGTGGCTGGTCCATGGTTTTCCTGGGACCAGCGGACGTACCGGACGACATTACTGAATATTTTCACGCAAATAGGGGACAAAGATATGAACAAAATGCAAAACAAAATTGCACAAATAAAGATACAAGTAGATGATAATATTAAATTTTGGACTAATTATATATATTGAGCAAAGGAAAAAGGGGAGTAGCGAGAAATGGGAGTGACGCATGGACTTATACTCATGTGGTGGGCGCTTTGTTTATGCTGATCCGACGCAGGCCGGACCAGAACTGCTGCCAGGGACGTGGCACAGGACGCCGTCGCCAGTGCATAGTGTGACTGCTTACGCGTTACGTAGTTGACGCGTAAAGGCACTGTTATGCGTCGATCCGGCAACTAGTTACCTGAAGCTATCTTGGGCGTCGGGCCCGGCTGACGCGCGCTCCACGGATGCCGACCAGCCCAGAATGTGCGCCAGGCTGCCGAGCTAACTTTGCCGTATCAACGGCGGATCTGTTTGCATTCTTGTCACACAGATCAGAACACCCAAAGACACATGGCGTTGACACGGTTTCTTCATTTTTTTTCTTTTTTTGGTCATTTGGGGTGATAGTGTTGCCAGCAGTACGATTAATATACAGCTTTGTGCCATATGCGAGTCGAAGTCGATTCTGTATACCAAAATTTTGAGGGCCAAGTCCACTTATCTTCGTCCCCGGTTATTGGGCGATTCACTGAAATGATCATGGGGTAAGGGTTTTGGATCGATGGATTAGATGCCACTGACGTCATCGGTCCCCGCCGTATCACTACCTGTGACAATAATAATAAGGCACAGTTTTTCCATCGCCGCAATGCGCGACTTCAGACATCAATACCAGGCCGTCTTACTGTAACCTAAACCAAGGAAAGCTTCCACAAGCTTATTAAACCAATCTTTTGCTTAACCAATATCTCAAATGTGTCAAATGGTATATCATTGCCTAGCATAGCAATTATTAGCTTAGCAATTAATGAGTAAACATAACGTCATACGACGATGGTCAGATTTCCGTGAAGCTATTGTATGTACGACAACAATATCTGGTACGGAGAAGCAATTGATTCTGCGTGGCAAGCAAGCATGCGAATGCGTTTGGATATGTACCCCGCTACGAAAGGGCCAGAGAACGAGCCCATGATTACTGCGAAAACACATCCAGAGACAGCAATTGAGCAACCGCTGAAGAGATCTTGCAGGAATCTGAACGAATCTGCGAGTGATGATGAAGATGACAAAATGAGTAAGGACGGCAAGCAACAACGTCGTAACAACGTTGGAGCTGCCGAAATGGTCGCGAATGGCATTACTAGTGCCTGACGAGACAGATGATGCAAAGTACATTTTAGCGGCAGCACGAGAAGAACGACAGTGATGATGTACTTGCGCCCGGCGCTAAAGTTTTGCGGCTCCCTGTTTGTTGCACGGCGCAAAAGTCGATAAGAATTGGCAATTACTCTCTGAGTCGGTTATGCGCCCAAGGAGAGATTTCTCAAGGACACTAGGAGGGCTGCATGCTGAGTTGGTGGGACTTTACAAGGCCGCCTATTTTCGAAGGACATGTACCTATGACGAAATAGCTCACGGTCGGCGGGAGATTCTGCGACAAGCTCTATCTCCGCACGGGCATTTTCGTCCGTAACTGTGTCATGGATGGCGAGTCATGGGGGAAACTGAAGTGGACGCGAGGGAAGCATATGGAGATGGGGATGGAGATGCGGTGGACAGATTCGCTGCGGAGGAAAGACAAGGCATGAATTCTTGTGGAAAACCTAGACGCGATAGTAGAGAAAGCAGGTACATGAAGACAAAGAGAACGAGGCCTGCGGGTGACACGAAGCTGGAAACGCGACTAGGGTGTCAGGGCAGTTGCTATTGTAGAAACTGGATAGATCGCGCTGCTGTGGGCGAAACTACAATCTCTGAGATGAGCCGCCCCCATCGGACTTGCTGGAACCGGACACCACTTGTTCGGCGCCGATGTGGCGGAGAGCATCTTGAACTCATCATAATCTGTCTTAATCCGCTGTTCTAAATTGTCAATAAAATGATCATAACTAAGATGATTGGCACGCATGCAGGCTTCGCTCAGCCGCACCCAATTTGGCTTGGTACCCTTTCTTATAATAGAGACATTTTGCCAAAAAGTTCCTAAAAAGTTCCTTAGGGTATATTGCCCAATTAGGGCATGCCTGTCCTAATTAGGCCAAAGCAGCTGTTAAGGTGCCTTATCGTTAAGGCATTTCAGGACTGACCTTATCCCCTAGTTAGGCAACTGCACTAATCCCAATCCGTACTATGTGGAGCGAGCTACCCCATTCTTGAA
>JAJLTP010000076.1:12018-87402 GCA_030568275.1 Lipomyces orientalis | reverse complement strand
CCACCCACCCAGACGGCGACGGCGACGGCGACGGCGACGGGTAGCTGCACCACAAATCCGCTAAGCATTGTCCTTCCATTCGCAACCGCCTTCACCCTGTGGGGGCAATTTCGCCGACTAGTCTGGCCCTGTGGCTGGTTGTGCAAGCTCGCTCAATGTAACACTGATTGTCGGATGCGCTTCTCAACTCGCTGCTCGCGGGCACCGCACCCACTGCCATCCCGTTCGCACTTCCTCCCGACAACGGCCCTGCTGTTGGTGTTGCTGCTACGGCCCTGAAATGCGGCTGGCGTGCAGTCAGCCTTCCATCTGGTCGATCTCCCGCTAACAATGTGTTGGAACACCTATCAGGTCCGAATCCAACGGACTGCCGTGGGCTCTTGTCGGACGGGGCGGGTACCGCGTATCAGAACAATCAATCTCCACTTCACAGTTTTCGCAATGCTCAATTTCCCTGCGTCGCGTTCGCTCTTGCCGGGCTTGCTTCTCCGCATCCGGCCCAACAACCCTTGCCCGACGGTCCGGTCGAGAGAGAGCTTAAACCCTTGTCTACCTGGAGCTATCCGGCTGTGACCCACAGCCGCTAAGCGCCGCAGCCGCGCCCAATCACAGAAACCCTAGTCCACCGGAAAAACTTCGTTCGGGCAGATGTGTTGAGCCCCACGAAAATGCACGCCCCGAGCACGAAAATAATTCGCCACGGCCGACGCAGGGACGCACGTTTCGGAAATACGTTTCACCGAGCAGCGCAAACCGTCCATGACATCATTATTGTGCGTTTCGTGCGTGGATTCAACTATAGTTATCAAAATTCCGCTGATTTATTCTACGAAATAGTTGAAGAAATTATTCTGGCCTAAGTTGGCAGTCACGTCGGCGACTGAGAGTTGCCAGGGCTCCTCAAAAGGGTCTCCTATCGCCAGGATTAGGTGGCGAACACGAGCTACCGAGCGACCATCAAGCCCGCGAACGGCAACGGCACGGAGCGCTGCGACCACCAACCACGGTGGCGAGCAAAGCACCACCACACCACCCACACGTCACTGGGGCTGGCGCCACCAAATTTTAGAAATGGCACTATATTGCAATTTTTTGGCTTTTCAGCTGGTAGTTTTCGTTGGCCGCGGGACGTGACATGGTTTGTTTGGGTTGTGCGACGGGGCGGGCCGGCGGACCACACCTCTCCGCAAGCGTGACGTAACGAGCGCGTAAAATCGGATACCCTTGCGCAGTCTCTCTGGGCTCGATAACTCGTACTTGTGTGGACGACAGTTCGATCTGCCCGTGTACATTGTGGAACGGCTGACTCCGCCGCGCTACGCCACGTGAGGCTGTGTCAATTGGAGTGTGGAGGTCGGATCGATGCTTCCTGACAGGCCTCGCCGATATCCGATAGCTCGACCACCAGGACTACCGCGAGTACGCATGGCTTTGAATGTTTTGTCAAAGACGAAGGAAAGAGCGCAGCAATGGTGTACCAAGTCTCGTAGAATTCGTGGCATGACGTGGATTAATCCGGTCCGGGACGCAGAATGTCTTTCTGACGTCGGCCATAATTGCAGGTCCGCATCTGCGAAGTATCCTTGTTGACTTGTGCTGCTTTCGCCCAGGTTCGGTACAATACCCAAGAAACAGTGTTTGAACCAAATTGAGTTCCTTAGCCAGTTGTGACCAAGCGCCACATCCGGAAATCGCTCCGCATGCAAACGTCGGGTACATTTCGGGCTTATTTCTCGGGAATCATCCACCACAAGCGGTGCCCGCGCTCCGGCCCGTCTCAACTGCAATCACCTAAATCCATACTGATATCATTGCTCTGTATATTAGGCATTGGCTGCGATTACCAGATTGCAATAATGACTATATGCCGGGCCGGTGTAATTGGCCGTGACAGGAGACTTGGCGTGGCATGCAGGCTGTCATCTCATATCCCCACATCGCGCTTAGCGCATACAGCACTTTAGAAGTGGAACGAGTCTCTTCTGGTGCCGTCCGCGAAGTCATGGCACGGGCCCCAAAGTTACAGGTCACAGATGCGAAACCCGCACATCGTACCCCCGCTGGCGTAGTGCTAACTAAACATAGTTATCCGCATGGTGGCTTTTTTAACCGATAAAAACCCTCAGCCGGCTATATGGATTCTGAAGGCCGGCACAGTCATTCTGATTGCATCGCCAGTGATAGTAGACAGCTACATTTCTAGGTACAACAGGATCAGCCATTTGGTTGCGCCTTAACCATCTTGACCACGGAGTCTTAAAAGCTGGCAAGTAAACCAAATTACCAAATGTTCGCTTGATAAGCACAAGTTGGCGGTCGGCTGAACTGAGTGTTTGGCGAGGGTTTCGTGTCTGGGTCCGGGGCAGGCGCGATTTGCACCGCAATGCGGGGAAACGACCGTCGTGGAATGATTTGGTCCAAGGCTCGCGGATCGTCGGCAGAATCCCGTTCGGGAACCCGAGAACGAGCTAGTCGCCTTCTATCGCTTCTATCGCACATCAGTTTGACAGCACGAATTGTGGCGCACATGTTCCCCACTCCGCTCGCGGTCGACGCCTCCTCGAATGTAAACCATAATCGCGTGCTCACGACCAGCGAAACTACTTATCCCTCTCTCGCGCGAATGCTCGGCCCAGAGTAGTATCTTCGCTCGGGAATTAGCACCGCGCCCGGCGACATTCCAGCTACACGTGGGCTGGTTACCGGGCGATCGGGCGAAGCCCGGTCCAGCGAATTCGCAAGATTTGTTGAGCATCGTGCAGTGATCGACATTCTTCGTCAGCTGGGCGCGCTTCGCGCGAGGCGATCGAACGACAGGGTCTCGCGGGGTTAGGAAATCTCAACGTCCTTCTCGTCCGTCTCGTTTTGGCGTCTACTGCACGCCGGCTGGGTTTAAGTAATGTAACGACTAGGCTCGCGTCTTGATGGTCGATTGGCTGAGCAGCTGGTGTTTGGACATGATAAAGACATACGATAGATATGATGGATGACAAAAAGTCCATACGTGCCAGAACAGGAAGCTAAAAGAGGCAACCTTAAACTCCTACTAATGCAATAATTATGAAGCGTGTCCTCTAAAGCGTCGCGCTAAACCCACCATCAAGAGTCAGAACAGTGCCATTGCAGTACTCATTCTGTATCAAAAACATTGCCGCGTTGGCCACTTCCTCGGGCGTACCGGGTCTCCCAGATGGGATCCTGCTCATGAATTCTTTCGCCGCCGCATCCGACACGGCCGACGTCAACATGTTAGTTTGTATCAGTCCCGGTCTAATTGCGTTCACGCGGACATGCTTCTGTCCTAATTCCGCGGCTAATGCAAGCGTGAGACCTAAGCCATCAGTCATTGCGCCGAACAATTAAAAACATTGGAAATACCGTGAACGCACCTTCAATACCAGCTTTACTAGCTGCGTAGACGGTCGACCCGCGAGCACCGCGACCGGCCAACACCGACGAAATATTAATAATACAACCGCCTTCCTTCCTCCGCATCATCGGTCTCGCAAACGTCCGACAGGCAAATATAGTCCCCATTAAGTTGGTGCTGATAATATTTTCGATCTCGGACTCCGGTGTCGTGAAAAGGAACTTGTTTTGCGCGACGCCGGCTGCATTGATGAGGACATCAATCGAGGACAAATTCTGTCTCGGTCAGCAGGTAGCGAAACATTTCTTGCCCGGAAAGGACATACCACGCCGCCGAGATCGTCTAAAGTCCACATGCGTCTCGTCTTTGAAACGTCAAACTGCACTGGAACGTGTGCCTGTCCGGCTGTGATATCAAGTTTGTCTGTTGCCTCTCGGGCGGCGGAAAGTGATCGCGAGAGAACCACGCAGTTTGCGCCTTCTGACGCGACACGGGCAGCGATAGCGTTCCCTATTCCTCGAGAACCGCCGGTTATGAGACAGTGCTTGCCGAGTAGAGGCATCTGGGCCATTGACAGATGGCGGACTAGTTGACGGGGGAGCTTGACCGCGACGTGTCGGAAGACCATGGCGTTGTGCAGTGATATGATCTCCAAGAGCGATGACAATTTTGCCGTATGGGTTAACTCGCGTGGGCTGTCTTGAGCGACTAAGTGGACGTAAATTCCTCGTCGGGTTTGGGTTACTGTAAAGATTGAGTGTCGACGAGTGGCCTAAAGGACAGTCCGTCATGCGGCGTGGTTACAAATTCCCATGTTCGATCTATTTATTTTCAATGACGAAATGCACCGAGTTGCGCGTTACAAGTGATGCTAGGCTCCATTGTCACAAGAGTTTTTTTTTGAAGCTAAGGTCGTTATGTGTATAGAAAGCGTTGCTGTATTAATGTGATCATGAACGCAATTTCCGCTCCGCTTGTATGATTAACTCTGTCCTGAGTTCGAGAAGCGCCCTGCTTGTGGTATTTTCGGTTAGTAGTGGCAGCACGGTTGGCTTTTGCCTCTTGAGTTATGGCTCCCACGGCCATGACAAACTAAGCGTTTCCAACAAAAATGCGACATGTCATGCGAGGCTTCAGAAATAACATATCTAAAGGGACTGTTATACTATTCATGGCCCGTTTAACGTTCTCGGACTTGAATCGTACAGGCAATGAATGGCATAGCCAGTATGTAAATCGCTATATCGAGAAAGCACCGGAGGAGTCAAAACATGCTATATCTAGCGACGCCGACCAAGCATGATCCACTTGCACATCTGCTGTACATTTCCTGTCAACATCGATAATCCATTAGTGCCGCAGTCCAGTCTGAAGGTGTGATTGTGCGCGGTATTTCCCCGGTCATGTGTGCGATGTTTCGGATTAATGTGGATCGGAGTTTGTATCAAATTAGACACCGCTTTTGTTTACGACTTAAGTAAAAGGCTGCCCGTCAACAAAAGATTAGGCCAGATTCGGCCCGTCCAGACACCGGCCGTGCCACCATTATCTTAGACTGAACCAAGTAATCAAATTGACTTCTGAGCTGAGTGGCAAGAAAAGTGTATCAAGCTGAGCATTTCCCTTAATTCCGTTATTTGACAACACATAGTTATACATTGTTGTACTAGAATGTTGGCCAGATGGGCCGACGACCCGCTACTGCTCGAACTGCGGAGCCAGCATATCAACTAACAATCAAAGCAAGCCTAAGACATAAGACATAGCAATCATCTGTCAAATCGAAGCTCTATTCTACTCCTCGACGAAACCCAGCGCTGTCTTTAAGCGGGTCTTTATATTATCTACCCCACGCAATTCGCCGAACCCGTGCCGGGCTGCAAATATCCGCGCTTCTCTGGCGGTCAACTGATCAACATCAGCCGCTGATTTCAAGGATCTAAGCCCCTAAACTCCATAAGTCCAAGGTTGATAGTAAAGTATTTGAAATATTTCGCTTACTATGGAAGATGGTATCACGCCATCTAGAAATTGTACCTCTGTTCCGGGTAGGTTGTCTCTGGATCGCTCACGGTTAAGTTTCTGCATGAAAATTGGTACCATGCCGCCAACAAAAAGTAATCCACTTGCTTATAATACGATTGCTTGCTGCCTCTAAATCTGCACCATTGAATCCTTTCATGCCACAGAATTTTGCACCAGTACGCTTGTAACCTCCACTTGACGGATCATCTGTTCTTCTAAGCAGTCAATATTACCGGCAATCCGTTGTTCCATTGTCATAATCCTTTGATCCATGCCATCGATTTTAACATTCAGGTCACGGAAATTTGGTCTGAACTCTAGCACTGCATCAGCCAAAGTGATATCACCCAGGCCCTCACTACATGTTAGAAAGGTATAATTTATCAACCGCGTGCACTTACCGAGACTCTGCTCATATCGTTCGCGGACGCGTACGTAATAGGTAGCGGAACTAGCAACATCCTCTGCAGTAGCACTGCAACTTGCAACTATAGTAGAATTAGATGTGATGATCAGTAATATTCCATTACACGGCTGCATACCAGATAAAGATGATGCTGCAATATTTTTATACAGTAGCGCTCTGTCCACTTCTTGCTTGGTAGGCGGGCCCGTGCAGTCTCTGAATTACACATGCATGACCGCATTTCAGGCCCCTTATGAAACACGTTACACTTCTCGATCACCATTAATCAGACAGCCACGCAAATGCAGCAAATTTAGTGCTTCAATTATACTAGAGCCCTACCTTAAACGGTTTCTCTGAAGTACCGCGTTGGGCCTGCTTTATCATGCGATCCTTTTTTGGTTTGTATCAACAAACACACAATTCCTAACTCCAACACATTCCGTACATAATCGCTATTATACATTGTCTTTCCTCCTACTTTCGCTTACTTTCAAGGTGACGAAGACAATGTCACGGCCTTAGAGCCTCCACCAAGAGTAACGATGCCGCTCGTATTCGCAATCGCGTCTGCTAGCGGAACTCGTTTCGGTTTGGTTCTCAGGGTATAAGGCTGAATCAACTTCGCTGGGTTGTCTATCGAGCTTGACGTTGGTTTATTCATGAAGGGCGCAAGAGTTCGTTGTCCGCGGAGTAAGTTTTTCCGACTCGGTTGCGGTTTAGCTGAGCTGGGTTGCAACATCGGAGTTGGATTTGTTGCTCGCGTGTTGTCACGAGAATTAAACGACAATGCCGACGTGAAGTTGCGGAATTGCTTGACGGATGCCTGTGCCGGCGTGGATGACTCCGACGACCGAGCAGAGGAGCCAGACTTGGCCGTCCCGACTGACGACTGCCGAGAATCGCCTGCGACAGACATCCTCCCGCCTGTGCTAGTACCAAGATGTCGAACCGGAACGGCCGCTGTCGAGGTTATCTCAAAAGCCATCGTCTGCATAGCATCCCGCCCACTAATAAACGACGCTGCAAATTGTCCTTCAACAGCATCCACGCTCTCGCGGGCCCTGCATTCACCTCGGGCCGTAAGTGCCGCCAAAGTTGTGACGGATCCTCCGGACACGGTCCGCTGTTTCTTGCGCGACCCTCCGCCCGACACAGTTCGACTTCGCGACCGGTGAGGCGCAACATCAGAGTTGTAGTATTCATAACTGTCAAACTCGTCGCGCCGGCCCGACAAAATGTCGCAGTCGTACTCGTCGTAGATCTCACCATGCCATGATACCTGCGCGTCTGAGGCATCGTATTTGCCGTAGCCACTTGCTTCTTCGGCCGCCAGGGCCGCCCAGTACTCATCGAGACTGGCTGGGTTCGGGAAGCTGTTACTCCACAATTAGCGCTTATTCCCATAAACTCAAGACAAAGAACCAACAAAAAGGGGTCGCACACCACGCTTTCTTTGCATTCGCAAATTCCGGTGAGCTTGGCGGTTCACGGTCCAGGATTTCGCCCAGTGTGACCACGCTCTTGTATGTTATATTTGGCAACGAGTTCTGGAACTTGTGCTTGATTGTTGAGACGAACGAAGACTCCAAACACGTTGGCTCCGACTCGGCTTTGTTTGCTGAATACATGGCACTACCTGTCAACATGGCTGGGTAGGAAAGGTAAAGCATTCCTACTTCTAGTTAGCATCGCACAAGCGAGTGAGAAAAGTTTTTCGCACCTTTAGCTCTAGTCATGGCCACGTAGAGAAGGCGTCGTTCTTCAGCCAAGTCAACTTCATTTACAAGCGATAACGAATGCGGGATAGACCCCTCGTATACTCCTGGTATAAACACCACGGGCCATTCTAATCCTTTCGAGCCGTGGATTGTCGAAATAGTCATCACCATAGAGGGATCGAACGCACTTGGATCAGACTCAGACGGAGACAAATTTACGGTCGCGAGAAACCGGCTGAGAACATCATCAACCACCTTGTTACCCTCAACTCCCTCAACGTCGGGCAACTCGGGATCAGGTGGCGTTGCACTGAAATATCGCACCTGCTCCTTCAAGTCGGTAACGTTTTCCCATCGAGCAGCCCATGTGTCACCCCGATCTTTCTTAAGAACTTCTTTATAGTCCAAAGCCGTAATCAAGTAGTCCAACGCATCAGCCAATGGTGCCTCTCGTGTATTGTCCTGCACCAGTCTCTCCGCTTCAGTAATGGCATCCACAAATTCCTTCAGCGAAGCTTTGACTCGAGCGTTCACCCGCACCTGACCATCGATTGCACGCAGAATCGCTTCCCAAATTGGCACCTGGTATGCATTCGCATGATTCAATAAAGCCGCCTGCATTACACTGCCAATTCCTCGTCTTGGGTTATTAATAATGTCCAGCAGCGCAGGACTTCGTCGAGATTTGACAACTGCCAGGTAGTTCACTAATAGCTTGATCTCTTCTCGTTCCCAAAATCGAAACCCACCAACAATGCGGTAGTCAATTCCGACCTTTGTAAGTTCACTCTCGATAGGTCTCGTCAATCGCGCTGACCGCACAAGAATCGCAAAGTCGTGAGGCTTTAGCATGCCGCAGCCCAAGTCTATTAAACGCTGGACCTCCCTAACAATGTGCCTGGCCTCGATATACGGATTTCGGGCAGGAAAAAATACTGGCATGTGACCTTCATCGTGGTTCGGCAGTACGGTCTTCTGTATTCGGTCCGTGTCTTGCATGATCACTGCCAGCGCCGCATTCAGAATATGTCCTGAAGAACGGTAATTTTCCTCGAGACTGACAACACTCGTATCCTTAAAATCATGTCGCATGCGCATAAGATTTGTGGACTCGGCGGCTCGAAAAGCGTAGATACTTTGGTCTGGATCGCCAACGATAGTGATATTGCACCGTTTGGAGGCGAAAAGCTTCATGAGTTCGTACTGCACGATGTTCGTGTCCTGAAATTCGTCCACAAGAACAGCTTGTATGTTGGATACTACCAAGGGACTAGTGCGGAGCAGTTCCATACATTTCAGTAGCATGTCGTCAAACTGTCAACATGTGAGCGTTGTGCTTGTCAGGTGCCATCCCGCAAGCCACCACTTACATCCAGAAGATTGGCTTCAGCCAACTTGTCTTGGTACAGACGATACACATTTATCATGTCTTGTGAGGTGTATTCCAATGCTTTGAGACTACTTGGCTGGATCGCACGCGACTTCAAATTTGAAATGACATTCCGAGCGCGTCTGCTATCGTTCTTGTCACTCTCCGGGTCCACATCCTTCAAAACTCCCTGCATAAAATGCAAAGCGTCGGCTTCATCCGCAATTTGAAATCCCGTAGGAAGGCCAATTAAATGCCCGTACTTTACCAGGTATTTGCGGGCGATCGAATGAAACGTTCCCAGCACCAATCGCGACGCCACAGATGGACCAACCATCGCCGCTATGCGCTCACGCATTTCGTTAGCAGCTTTCACCGTGAACGTCGTGAGGATGATATTCGACGGATGCACGCCTTGCGACAGTAAAAAGATCACCCTCGAGATTAAAGTCTTCGTTTTGCCGGTACCAGGACCAGCAAGAATTTGCAGCTGCGATTTGAGCGGGAATGTGACCGCCTGAAGCTGCAGCTCATTAAGACTCAATCGAAGACGATGCGTCGGCGATGAACTTCTGTGTGGGGCTTTCTGATCCAGCACGGCCCTGCTGTCATCCGATGCGGAGGGCGATACAGTCTGGCCTTGCACTTGCAGAGGGAAAACATCGGCCTGCACCAGGTCATTTGACTGCCGTAGCGTCAGTTCATCATCTTCATACACGTCCTCGACTTCAAAGCTCGAGTCCTTCGCAGATTGAGAGGGTGCATGATGGCGAAGCGGATCCATCTTTGTTGTTAGAATTGAGGACGCCGCCACTGCACCCGTTAGCAGATCATTACACACGGCGAGCTAATTACGTTAAGAACGCGAAAGAGAAGATGGCTCCCATACCCTCCCTCAGTCGGATTAGGCAGGCTTTTAGTGGGTGGTGTCTCGAATGCTTAATTGTCAGCAAGACGCGCTTTGAGAATAACAAAGGACGCGTGAGAGTGTCACAAACTTGCGTGTGATCTGTGACTCTGACAGCAGCCATCGCCGATTTCAAGAATCACTTCTATGCAATTGCTCAGATATTCAACAGATAAGACGTTGACGTTACTATGAGTAGCTATATATACCACACTTGCTCTAGATCTAAGCAATATCACTGTATACAATACACCGCATAAACGCCGATCCAAGCAAACCGCGCTGACATCCCTATTACAACGCAAAATTGTCTAGGTAGAAACGTACAAAGTGCAGATTTCTCCTCTTGAGGATCACCTCATTGATAAATCATTAGTGTGACAACACATATAACACCAGATTTGCGCGCAATAAAAACTCTTTTCCGCCTTCTTCTGCCACAAAGTTCGAATCATGATATCCCAAAGGACCACGATCACAGTCCGCGCAAGCGAGATATTTCACCCCCGCCGACGAGCTTTTGCTAAATCCAAGATTATCAAAATCAAATGGGTCCTCGAGGACCCAGAATAAATCGTCTTCACGGTCGCTTTCGCTGGTGGATAGCTCCTTTTCGTCCTTCTCCAGATCGGTGAATGACTAAGTTCGTCAGGACCTTGCATCGCAACCGTCGTGGGAAGCTCTCATACCTTTGGAATTTGTGCACGTCTCCGTAAAATGCCCATTCCAGGCGATAGAATTACAGAGGAGCAGTTGTTGTATGGACAATAGAGCTTGTAAATGTTTCGCTCGCCTTCCTTTGGCTGTGTCGCCAGCTCTGCAAACTGCTGCTTGGGCGCCATATCTCGTTTGATGGATAACACCAATGATCTATGATGACCAATTAGACGGAGCCGAAAGCAAGCCGCGGTAACTGATTTCAGGTAGAGGTGTAGTTAGACCTCGAAGACGCTAAGTGAATCAATATCGACTGGATTACCGCAAAACTGCTGCGTACGAGGGACGACACCTCGGTATTTTCACCTAACCCGATGAACGATTGGAGCAATTCATACCGCATACCTCAGGATGGCCAAGCAGCAGCATTTCGGCTACCATGTCATTTTTTGAGGTCTGCGTGAATTATTCGAGTAGTTTCGAAGAACTCCGGAGTAGAGCTCAGGGACTTTGGTCCGTACGGACTCTCGTCTCTGACTGGAGCCAAGATTAGTGAAATACAAGATATTATTGCAAATTGCTAGTCTGGCGAGCTTCGCTAGATACCATAAGCGACTTTTGTCTAACTATTAGAGAAGTAGAGATGTTAGAGTCGGCCTATATGTACTAAGATACCGTAGGGAAATATTCGCAGAATTAAAGTCATAATTTCTTCATTCACTGATCCGCATTTTTTGTAACGACCGTCGGCAGGTCATTTTACACAGTTGCCGACCGTTACTCAAGGACAAAGCTTCAATAGCAGGCATTGCTATGTCTATATTCCCATTTGCGTACCAAGCACGAAGTTGCTTATAGTGCAGCTTGTCAAACATCGCAGCGATCGGAGGCTATACCAACGACACTAATGAAAACTGTATGCCGCGACTAAGGACAAATTGATTTACAACTATCCAAATGACATTCGCTACATTCTAACTACGAATACCGGGGACGGTGCCGGATATCAATTTAAGAAACTAACCAACCCCATAGCTTTCTAATAACCCACAGATGTGTCCATTACGCCGAATAAAAATTGGTTATTGACATCTGTGTAAGATTAATTGCGTGCAAAGTGACAAGTGCGTCCGTGGCATACACGCAACAGGGCTGAACTTTCTGCCATGCAGGTAACTGTGACGTCTTACGTGAGCTGACCAAACTGGTGTGGTTTAACTCCGGGCAAATCAATTTTCCCGCAGCTCATATCTCGGTTATTGGCGGTAGACACGATATTGTGGTTTTTGCTTCTCTCCGCATAAGAGAACGCTATCTCAATTGTAATATTGTGACGACGATTGGCTCGAGCTTATGCTCGTTGATCGGAAAGCCCCCCCCCTCGTTATATCCGACACCTAATGCCAACGTTCCCGGACATTAGTTGTTCCACCACTTCTCACGCCTCCTCTAATCACTACATTACTTCGATCTGCACGACCAGCAACACTGTCCTCTATACGAGTCAGATCTCGACTAGGTTCATAATTTATATTGTTCTACCCCATTACTTTTAAAAAATGCCGTCTATTCCAGCTAGTCAGAGAGCTATCGTGGTCCCCAAGAACGGTGGCCGCGAGGTCTTGGAATTTAAAGATGTTTCAGTTCCAGAAGTCTCGGCTAGCCAGATTCTCGTAAAGAACGAGTATGCTGGATTAAGTATGTAATGAGAGTGGCTTGTAGCTTTAATTTGACAGCGGCTCACATTTATTCAGATTTCATTGATTCCTATTTCAGATCAGGTCTGTATCCTGTTAGCATTCCTTATGTTGCCGGTCGCGAGGCTGCTGGTACCGTCGTTGCCGTTGGATCTTCAGTTGCCAAGTTCAAAGTTGGCGATAGAGTTGCGTGGATGGGGGGTGCCGCCTTCGCCGAGTACTCTGTTGTCGAAGAGGGCGGAACGGTGGGGCTTATTCCCGACAGTATTGATTTCAAAACCGCTGCTGCATCCATTCTGCAGGGATTGACCGCTATCACTCTCGTCAAGGAAGCCTATGAAGTCAAGGCAGGCGATTGGATTCTTGTTCAGGCTGCGGCAGGTGGGATGGGTTTACTGTTATGCCAGTTGATCAAGAGCGTAGGCGCTCATGCAATTGGCACCGTCTCGACGCCGGAGAAGGCTGAGCTCGCTAAGAACGCGGGTGCGGAGTATGTCATTAATTATGCGGAGGATGACTACGTTGAGAAGGTCCTGAAGCTCACCGAAGGTTTGGGTGTCCATGCTGCGTTTGATGGTGTTGGAAAGGCAACGTTTGAGGGATCCTTGAGTCTCGTCCGCCGAAAGGGCTCCCTTGTCACGTTTGGCAATGCCAGTGGTGCAGTTCCTCCATTTAGCGTTGCTAGGCTTGCACAAAAGAACATTAGACTCTTAAGACCGACAGTTTCCAACTACCTCGCAACTCCTGAGGAGTGGGATCATTATACTAATGAGCTGTGGAAGGCTATTGCTGATGGAAACTTGAAAATTGCTATTTATAATGTATACCCGCTTGAAGACTACAAGTCGGCTGCAGAGGCGTTGGAGACCAGACTATCGACTGGCAAGGTTGTACTTAAAATTTAAGCTGGCGCGTTCTATGGTAATCGTTCTGCTCATGACGTGTGATGGTCACTTGTAAATAAGACGAGTGGCCGATAAATAGTTTCTAGTCCGTCTAGTATATGTCTAGTATATGTCTAATATATGTCTCGTATGTTCTCTAGTATGTATATCTTATCCGGAAGTAACACTTTATAGCGCGAATAGCAACTCTTCAAATAGTCTTTTCAAATTATACACGCCAACTAATGCATTTCTATCCTTTCCTTGTCCTGGGGTCCATGTGGCATGCGCAAAGTCAATCAGCTTGACACGGCAAGCAGGTTTCTCGTTGTCGTTCTCCTCTTCGTCTAGCACAATATCTCCAGTTGCAGACATCGAAAATTGCTCAACGATCTGGCCATCGATCTCGACAGATTCGCTGATTAGCTCTTCAAACTCTCCTTCGATCTCATCCCCGTTTTCCGGATTATTCTCTGGTCGCTCTCGTTCTTCTATAACAGCTTCTTCAAATGCTCTGATATCGGTCTCATAGACAGCTAGGATGCTTGCAGAATACATTCGAGATTCCTCTTTCTCGAGGACGTCGGCGATCTCAGCGATCCCAGATATAAGTCTCTGTATAACTTCCTTTCGCCTATCGGAACCTAGTGCTTTAACGACAAATGTGTCAATCCCTTCTCTCACTGTTTCATTATCGAATCTTCTCCCATAATTCTTGTCGTATACCACGTACTCGTCCTTGTCTTGATCCCAAGTCTTCATGCCAGCAATTCGCATAGAGAGGGATCCGCTAGTGGTATTTGCAGCCACATCGTCCAATCTCTTTCTCTTTTCGAGAGAGGCTCGTTCGTCCCATAGTTGTCGTCCCAGTTTAACGTCGATAACTGACGGCTTTGAGAATCCAGACGTAACGTTTTCAAGCACAACTGCACGCTCTGCCTCCTTTGTCCGGTGCACCTCGCCAGAATTGTCAGTATTTATAACTTGTTCGGTTAATTCTAGCACGCCATAGAATTTAGGGCAGATAGATGCAAATGAAGGGTGCCCCACAAAGGATTCATAAAACTCGATTTCGTCTCCGGTGGCAGGCTTGATCACAACAGCACCAGTTGGATCTTGCAAAACGCCGTCGTGACCTGCCACTTTATTATCGAATGACACAGCAGCAGAGATATCAATTGCCAGAGGTGTACTCATTGTCGCCTTAATGATGGGATAACATGAGGGATCGACGAGGAATTAAGTAAATTAACTAAGTTAGAGCAATATTATGAAGCTACGATGTCACATGCGGCTCAAAAACAAAAACATACTGCGACGCCTTTCCACTTCCCTGTAATTAACTACCAACATTTACTTTTCTTTTGGGTGAATTAGTACAGCTTGCACCTCCCTACAACAAAGGCCGCTGTTTGCGAATTATACCTTGATTACGTCCCTGGCAATTGAACGGAGAACATTTTGCTGTGCTCTCATGGATCCAGAGCTAATCCAGAATCACTGCCGCATTTGATCCCATTCCCGTAAACATGATGGCCGAGCCTGAGTTAAGCAGCTTCGCTCAAAGACCTTTCGAGTCGTTGACTGAACAAACTGGTATTTGCACTCCATCTCAGCAGATCAGTGTTGATGCCGTCGAAGACCCTCTATCCGAAAGCCGATCCGCGACTGCTACACCCGGTGCCGGAGACAACGGCGTCGAAGCATTGCCTAATGGAGCGTCTGTAACTGAGAGTTGTCCTGCTGCAACAAAGAAAAAGAAGAAATCTAAGAAAAAGAAGAACAAATCACAGAAGGCGCTGGCGATCGGCTCTGGGTTTGAAGAGTATTACGCCGATAATCCAGTGCGTCCAGAAGAGTGGGCCGAAGAGCGAAAAGAATATGATCCGATTAAGCATAGTTTCAGAGAGCGAATTGATGCTTGTCTGCTGCGGTACAAGAAGAAGCGGTTTCTTGATAAGCACCGTGCCCGCATTTTCCAAGTTTATCTCAGTTTCGCAAAAATTTACAAGCCCAAGGCAGAGAACCAAAAGTTTGCCGGCGAAGGGCAGTCAGATGATGAAGATGGCAATGAAGATGACAACCAGAGAACGCAGAAAACAGCTGTTGGTGGATACGATGAAGTTCTGGATGCCGAAGACTGGTCTCTACGAAGCAAGAAGTTTTTTGCTCATCATATTCCGTTCGAACTATTCTTGACGAAAGAGGGACCATTACTAGAGGCGATCACAGTTGTTGAGAATTTTGTGCGTTATGTAAGCGTTATCTCTCTGACCATTTTGGTTTGACTATTTCTAACTACAGCGTAGTTGCTTTTCCACGAAGTCTGTCCAGAATTCACTCCTGCGCTCCAGTATACATTAGAAATTTCCAATATTTCTCGAAGAGAACTTCCGGCTGCTATCAAACTTATTAATATTCTTCCTGGCCAGTTCAATACCGCTTTCTCTTTCTTGTTGGGCGGAGAATTCGGACATCACAATCCTTCACTTCCAAAGCCCATATATGATCCGTTGCTAGAACTTGAGGTTGATTACGATATGGTGGGAGGTACTGGAGATGCTGTTCCGATTGTTGTTCCCACGGATGTGACAGAAGCCATCGAAGAGGATCGGGTACAAGAGGTTACAAGCGAGACAGAAATTGAAGCGAAATCGCAAGAACCAGAAATCAAATTGGAATTCAAAAACGAGCTGGATAAGTCTGATATAGCGAATCTTCCGGACGATGACGACGGAGGAAGTGCGGCAGAACTCGATCGGAGCTCTCGCCCTGCGGCCGCAGTAGTGCAGATCGAAGATGTCACAGAAGGTTCAGATGGAGTTGACCCTGATAATTGGACCGATAAGAAAGAACCAGTTAGCCAGGAACCACCCCCTGTGCCCATTCAGGAGAGCTTTGAAATTTGGCAGAAGACTGCTCCCAAAGTTGAATTCGATCAACATATAGAGTGGACCGAAGATAAGGAATTCGAGGAACGAATGAATCCAACGACTGAGGAACCGTGGGATGAAATCCCCGTTCAATCTGCCTACGATTTTAGGATGACAGAAACTGAAGCACGGAGAACAGTCGCTCGAGTCTTGTTTAAAGATCTCAACGACCAACAATTACAGAATGCAGGCTCTCTGTGCTATATATATGAGTATTCTTTACCGGTGGAAGTTGTCGACATTCACTTGCCGCATGATACTGATGAGAATGCGCTTGGTCAAATGGAGGTAGTTCCGTGGTGGCACATACTTGAGGATGAGTCGGCGCCGGACGATTGCCCATTCCCAGAAAATGAGAAAATTACTCTGCTTTTGGAACGGAAGGCGCTGGAGCACGTTTTTATGGGAATGAAACTGGAAGCCAAACTAAAGAGGCTCTCAGACAGGTCCTTTGAGCGGTTCGAGGATAAAGGCACAGTGGTGTTCGACTATGTTACGGTATGGATGACTATTGATTGTTGAAGAGCCCTGACCTAACAATACATCAGAGGATAATGTGCTCGTTTTATGTTAATTCTTCTCCTACCGGGGATTAAACGTAAAGGCGACAGCGGCACATTTGCTTACGGCGATGATCAGCATCAACGCACGGCCGAGTGGCCGCGTACACAAGGGCATATGTTGTACAGTACGTTAAGCGCATGCAATGAGGCATCTATCTTTTTGTATAGTACGTTAGGATTTGAAAAGCAGTGACAGAAGAATGGCATCCAATTGCATACAAACTGATATTGGCTCTGACTCTGTCCCTCGCCGCGAACAGGACAGCCAATCATTTGACGCTGAACTCCTCCAAGTTGACGGGCTGTCTTGCCGGCATCTGACTTGCTGCACCTACCAATTGGCCGATTACAAGTTACCACAAAATGCATATACACAATTTCTATCATCAGGGTCTGATATACAGTCACTAGAATCCAAAACACGTATGCTACTGCGCAGAACATCATTTCAACTTCTTCTTTTCCTTGTCTAGAATCTCCTGCCTCAATTTCCGTACCTGTGTGGTAGCTATATCCTGAAACATCTTCTGCGACAACACATCCAAGGCGATCCCCTGCAAGCGATGCGTCCAGTATCCAAAAACAGACAATTCCCCACAGCCCACCCGGTCCAGGACGGCGGACGCCATGGCTCGCGAACTCGGCGTGAAGAAATCAGTGGTCATGGGATTTGATGCGCTTTGCACGGGCCCCACGATCACGCCCAGCACTTCGACGTCATGTTTTTCCGCCCGCATCTCCGCACTGAGAGAGTCGCCGAATCCGATCGCAAAGGCCTTGGTGCCGACATAGGGAGCGAGCCAGGGGATGCCAAATTTTGTGGTGGACGAGATGTTGATAATCAGCGAGGGTTGATTCTTCAACAGCAACGGGAGAAGCACCCGCGTGATGTGTGCGGAGAAGGTGGCATTGACATTGAGGACGGTCTGCATGTCCTGGAACGTAAAGTCTTGGAGGTTGATGTATGGGCAGGGCATCATCATGCCCATGCCACCGACGTTATTGATGAGGACGGTCAGGCGCGTGGTCTCTCCAATTTGCGAGGCAATGTCGTCGATGCTCGCATCGATCTGCGAAGCGTCGTAGACGATGATTCTGGTCTGTCGTGTAGGGTACTCGATGAGCAGGGTCTCTTGGATTCTGCGTAGCTTCTCATGATTGCGACCGTGCAAGAAAACATTGAAGCCTCGCGCGCACAGTTCCTGCGCAAAGCCTAGTCCGATACCATCACTGGCGCCGGTGACAAACGCCCAAGGCTCGTCTCCTTCCTTACAATACCGGGATAGCGATGAGGGGCGGATGTATATGTACACAGTCTTGAGGATTCTCGTGAGTATCAAGACAGATGTGGCAAGACCAATGTAGCCGAAGACCTTGGGTAATTCCATACCAGACGGTGGCCAAGTACAGCAAAAGATAGACTGGATTGTAGTATATCCTGCGAGCTTCGCGGAAAAGAAGGAAAGGGCCATTGGTTGACAAAGCCCTCTGCAGGCGCAGTAGCTGAGCCGCACGACAGTCGGCACTAATCTAAGCGACTGCAATAGTCGACGTCATCGACCAGCTTAACCGATAAAGGCCAAAATTTCCATTATTACCACTTTATCGTCTTTCTACGTACACGACACTCTCGCTCAGGTCACAGGCCGACGTTAGGAGTGCACACGAATAACGACTTTACGAATATTCGTACATCGGATACGAATAAATTGCTCTCTGCTTAACTTATATAATATTCGTACGAATAAAATATTCATTATTCGTAATTATTCGTAAATCCTAATAGTACTAACATCCTCAGATTTGTATACATCTCGCAGCAATACCGGACGTTTCATTGTGTCCAGGCTTTACGAGCTCGTCCGTAAGCCGAGTACATCGCGTCCACTGCTAGTGTTAGGGTCAGGGTTACATTACACGCGACCGCGCTCGGTGTCCATTAGCTTTACCCTACCCTCGTAAGTAGGCGTCTCCCCAAAGCAACGAATAATTACCCATCGAATATGGATAAGACCTCCCAAACCAATAGTCGAATACGAATATGAGGTGCGCCAAAAGACTCGAATACGAATAAGCAAAATCTTTATTCGTGTGCAGCCCTACAAGCCGTGACACAGCGGGCCAAGAACTCGAGGAGCTCGGATTCCCCGAGGATCGCATTTCCACTTCTTCTCAACTTGCTCTTGCATTCTGTCTCTGATCTTGTTTCTACATGACAATGCTTGACGGTCTGCGATGAGACAACGATGTCGGTCGTAAATAGTAGCATGCAGCCTGGCCCGTACATCCACGCAATTTACGAGTCATGGCATTGTGCCAAGCTGAATCATAAATGGTGAGTTGAATCATCCCTTCAACAAATGCTACTCTCTCCAAATGATGCCTTTTTCTTCAAAAGATAACTCCCGAACGTGCCGATGAACTTCAATACGAAATGAGAGCAAAGCTACTTTTTAAAGTGCTTTTTATTTGAAGTGGTATCTACCTGAAGCTGGCGGGAGAAGTAGGCATACATCGGCCAGATTGCCGGGTGGTCTTCGTGTCCATTAACCGTCATCCCATTATCCGTCGTTTACAATCATTAAATCTTCCCATTAGTTCCTTGTTGGAGAAAGGACCGTCGCAGACGAAGAAGCGCTTGTTGGCGGCCTCCTCCTTCTCGATGCTCAGGACGTGGAGGAGGGAAAGGTCGTGGACATCAGCGAAGACGTAGGAACCTGTCGGCGAGTACTTCTCCTTCATCTTACCTTCAAGCAGATCCCTTGTACGCTCGTTGCCGGTGTTCACAGTTTCGAGCGACTGCAGGCTGGGGATGACGGGTCCGACGACGAGAGGAGGGCAGCGTGGGGATGGTGAAGCGTGGCTTCTCCTTCTCAAGGAAATCCCAGGCGGCCCTCTCGGCAAAGGTCTTGGAGGCACGGTATCCGGCTGCTGCGTTTTTGAGAGCCTCCTCGTGGGTGGTCGGGTTCCAGTCATCGTCTAAGTAGGTGTGCTCTGGTCAGTAGCCCTTGGAGGAATCGACCATGGCGGCGAAGGAAGTTATGATTACGACACGCGTGACGGTAGGTGCTGACTTCTTGATGGACTTCAAGATGACGGCCGGGTCGAGGAGTTCCTGTGGTGGTCTCCGTCAGGCCGCGATCCAAGGGAGGTGGCTGAGCGTTTAGACAGGTGTTGCACAAGCTGTGCCATTGAGTTTTGTGTGCGTATTTTAGGAAAACACTACTTGCTGCAAGTGGGTGGACTCACCTTCTGGATATCCTTGGCCCTGAAGTGGTATGGTGATGCGGAATAGATGACGGCCTCGAACGGAGGGTCGCTCTTGACGGCCTCGTCGAAGGCAATGTCCTCGACGAAGGCGAAGTCGAGCCTGTCCTTGCCAACGACTACGTGCAGGGACTTTAGCAGGTCGGCCTTGGCCTGGGAACGGACAGTGCAACAACGCTGTGGCCACGCTTGAGAAGGACATCAAGTACGTGGGCAGCGACGAAACCACTACCACCGGTGAGAAGGACGCGCATGTTGTGTTGTTAGTGCGGATGGTAAATGTGATTTGGGTGAGTCGTTCTATGCGGAGCCGCACTCTCAGCAAATTCGTCGATGAAGGCGGGTTGTTGATTGGTGTAGGATTGGTGGGAATTAAAAGACGATTGTCTGTAGAGATAGAGATAGGGTGGTCTACTTGTACCCTTCACTTCACTTGCCGTGCCTCGCTGCTGCCGTACGGCATTGAGAGCTGTATTACCAAAGGCATGGTGGACTTAGCAAAGCAGTATTTCCACTCTGATGTCATCGGCCCCCAGCCGCGCTTCCGTCCTCCCTCCTAACAACACAGTGCAGGAAGATCAATGGTTAGTGTAAACGATGACTCCACTGACAAGCGATTGCCAAATGCTGATTATCTGTGTGACTAGTGTACAATAGCTACAATAACTGGCGGCAAGTCCTACGCCGCACGGGTCGCATCGCTGAAGAAAGTAAGCCTAGCCCATCGGCGCCTTCGGCGCCGGTTTCTCGAGCCCCTTTGCATAGTTCAGTGCTCACTCAGCCCAGATGAAAATTTGGATTTGTAATAAATGATAGATAGTTACATCTCTATTTTAGCAATTGGTTCTTTGAGCTGACAGCTTTGACGATCCGGTACTTCTTCGAAGATCGCACTAACCTAAAACGGCATAGCCTGATTTAGAATTTCTTAGGGCGATAGTTATATAAAACTTGGGGGAGTTTTTACGGATTCCCCAAACCTTGGGACAATCTTGCGATAAATGCTATACAGGGTTCCATGGGTGTAAAACATCTCTTCGTCGTGCACTTGAAGGGATTTCGGACCTGTAGGTTGTTTGTAATATCATGTCTAGACGACTACTTTTACGGATAATGCCGCCTGTTGTGGCTGGTATGGCGGGTGTATATAGTGGTAAGTTGTATGGAGGACTACCTCATTCAACTGTCGGAGACGGGTCACTTAAGTATTGGAGCGGCGAGAAGAGCAGTCACTGAGCAATGCCGCAGGATTTGCATTCTTTGATCCCATATTTCGGTAATTTAAAAAATTAATGCATATTGTGTCTAGCCGGCGAAATTATGTGCTAACGTTGAATTAGAGAGGAGCGCGATCGATTAATTCGAGAAGGGATCATTGTGCTCCCTGACAACCAGCATCCCAGCAATGGACAGGAACAGGGCAATTCGACTCAAATTACACCTCCAGTTCCTCCCTCGGTACCAACTGAGACTGTCATCAAGCCAGTAACTCCTCCAATAGTTTCTCCCGAAACAAGCTCTCCGAACGCACAACCAATTAAGTCCGTCCAATATTATCTTTCTCACCCACTAGAACTATTCTCGTCTAGGGGCCAGAATACAGGTGGAGACTCAACTGCTCTGAAAGGAGCTTCGAAAGACGCGATTGATCAGGTGGCAACAGAACAGAGCAAACCTACAGCTGGGTCAAGTGCCGACACGAAGGCGCCGTGATAAAAGAGTGAGTCACCCGACAGTCCTACATAACTTGTAAATAGATAGGCATATATTCTACTTAGGTTTTGTACTATAGTCGATAATTTGATTGGATTATGGAACAATATATTAAAATGACGCAATTGCGTGATATAATACACTATAGAGTGCAATAGCCTAACTCCATCACAAACGTAAGTCCTTAAATGCGAAACCCAAAAAAGAAAATCCGATATTTATGTTACATTGAACCAATTCTAGATCGACCCATATCTTGGTCGTCATTGTGCGAGCTATGCCTTCGTCGCGATCCTTCGCGGTAAGTAGAATGCTTAGGCGAAGCTGAACGCCTACTTCGAGACATTTGCGAATGATGGCGATGGCGATGGCGCCTACCCTGTCCATCGCGTCTCCTCTCTCTAGACTCGATGCTGCGGATAGGTACTGAAGCTTGTAGTACCTTTTCGTATTCATGAGATTTATCAAGTCTGCGTCCATGATGAGGGCAGAGCCAGCACGACACCATAATCGTCTTCTGCTCTTGCCGCGTCCCATTGGTAGAAGTTTCCAAGTACGTAAACAAAACTTGTCTCTTCTCCAGAAAGTCTTCTGACTGCTTAGAATTATAATCATAGTCATCCTCCGCATTAGGTGTGTAGTCTTTATCCCGTTCTGTGCAAGAAATTTCGGCACAAATGCCATTCGGTCCTCCTTTATTTTTGCGAAACTCTTCCATTGTTCTCCATCGCAGAGCGACCATGCCCTCCTTGTATTTCGACAAGTCAAGTAGTGGAAAGTCCTTTACCAGTTTCTTGTAATACTCCTTCGCTATTTCCTTGCCATACTCGTTTGCTCGTTCCACCCTGTCGACAAGCCGATTTCGAGGTACTTCCTCACAGTCCTTACTTTCACTGCTTGCCGGACCAGAGCCGTCGTCTTGCACGTCATCCTTATCATCTTCTCTAAAAAGTCGATGATGTTTGTGTAATAAATCTCGTTCTGTAACTTGGTGGGGCCGATGACGCTCAGGTGTCACTCGCGACTTAGTTGAGACTGCTAATTTTTGACGAGATGTACTGGAGTCCTTGTTGTCAGTCATTTTCAAGGACTTTCGCAGATCATCGCGGACTAGCTCAAAGACGGCAAGTTAGAGATGGATATGCGGCCGTGGGAAGGTTCTCGCTCAAGTATATTTTCATTTCATCGCATAGACGATCGAACTACGCCGCACGACATAGGCTATTGAGCCACTTCTTTTGCGGAACTTGTTTGACTAAAGCAATGTCAGGCGTACGTAGCTCATAAGAGTATAGTACATTAATCGATGCAGTCACCAAAGTTATACAAAACAATCCATGAACATCAGATACCATATTTACAAATTGTGAAATTAACACATTCCTAATACTCCAATACAAAACTGAATTAACCAAGGAGAGTTACCAATGTCTGGAAATGATGATGTGCTCATTCACACTTGCCAGTAAATTCCTCACGTCCCTCCGCTCAATTCCTTCTTTTCCAGGAACGTCCTCAAACGCAACTTTACCATTCATATATTTAGCCACTCTCCAAAATAACTCGACGATGCCTTCATTCTGTCCCGCGACGATTTTGTCCATCCACTTGCGTTCAAGTACAGTCGCGCGGTCAGGCTCGAGAATAATTGTGTCTTCCAATTCATTTTCTTCCGCAAAGGCCTGATTCAGTGAACTCTCGACGTCAACCTTTTGACTCAATGATTTTGCATCATTATCTGACAGCAAAGTAGCGTACCGATAGCCGCTGTTATCGTCAACAATATCACCATTTTGGCTACTTTCCAGTGCATTTCGTAAACGGTTATCATGAGCTACTGATTTTTTGATGTCTTTGGAAATACGTAGCCAAATAAAGGTACGAAGTTGCGCTAAGTAGCCCAGGCGCAATAGCCATGCTAGCGCATCAAGGTACTTTTCACGCATATTGTGCGACGGAATGATGTTGCCATATGGACGAGGTTCTTGAGAAGATATTTCTTCCAGCATGCGAGGGAGCGATGGCAATGACGGGAATGCCTTGGCGAACAACTTAGAATGTGAATGTAGACTACAGGGTGTTAGCAAACTATATCCGTCCAGACGCCAAATTGACAGACCATGACAGTGGCGTTGTAGGCGCAACTATATAGATCCCTCGTCTATGAACAGGAATAATGATGCGAGCGCGCCGCCAATAGATTAAGTGTCTCGCATAGCTTTCTACATCATGTAATGAAAGCTCAGAACTAGCAGCCACCTTCAACAGCCTAAGAACATCATTAGAATATCATCGCAAGCAATATGCATGGGGCACACATACGTTTCCGTAGGGGAAACAGAGCGGATGAACCTTGCAAACGGAGTCCGCGGATCGGTCTGAAGTTCGTTGATGATCTTATCTGCAGCATCCAGCAACAGCAACGCATGTTCTAGAAAAGGCATTCCGACTTGGCCATTTTGTCTGTCTTCACCATTCGTGCCCAGTCTATCGGAATAATCTTCCGTTGTGAGATAAAATCCTGGAACTGTGACAGGTTCCAATATAGACGGTAGAGTTGCAGAATGCATCTGGACAGGAATCTGAAACAATCGAGTGCTTCCATTGATTACTACATTCGCAATAGATGACGTCGATATGGCAAGGAATACCTGTGCCAATGCGAGCGCGAGAGACGAATGTGTCAGGGTTTGCGCCCAGAGCTCCTCCTGAGTTGTACCATTCATGGCCGCACGCTCCCGGAGTCTAATCATCATCTGTGCTTGTTTCCAGACGTAGTTCGACTTATGCTGTTCATAACGAAGACACTCGGCCAGCGGTGAAGCGACATAGTCATACATCTCATCAATGCGCGCATTGTACTCCAGTTCAGGCGGGTTCATAGCAAACACTACATGAAACATATTCATTGGACTGTTTGCATCGTTCGAAGAAGGCTGCTTACGAGGATGCTGTGGCATACCTTCCAACAAAGGCGATTGCACTACTGAAGGCGCTCTCGACACATTAATCGACGATGGTTCGACTGACGAAGATCGATCACCCTGATCGTCACTTGGAATTGTGTCGCTTGTCTCATTCGTACTTCGATCGTTTGACATTTCGTTATGGCTATCACTTGCAGCAGCCGCCAAGTTCGCACTCTGAGTTTGAAATGCATGAAACATATTGTTGATGTTGTTCGCGACACTATTTCGTCCATCTCCCACTGTGGACATTGTCCTGCTCATCTCCTCGCGTTGACGGTCTTCTTTCATACTTTCGAAAGTCGTCTCCGAATGCTGTCCAGATATTTGACTGGATTCCAACGTTAAACTCAGGAAAGAGCGCTCTAATGCATTCGTGCTACTCTCCGCCTCCATATCATCATCGCCATATTCCTCGTCGGCATAGTCGCCTTCGTCTTCGTATCCGAATACGCCATCGAATCGGTCAGATTCTGATGTCACAGACATAATCGTACCTGACGCAGAAGCAGATCCGCCGGGCCCACTCCTCAACTTCCGCACACGGTCCCCTGCATTGCGCTTCCATCTCCCATCTTGTCTTATATGCATGGGTAAGCCCAAGAACGCAAGATCCCCAACGGTAAACTCGAATTTCGTGTCACACATGCTTCGCTTCGGACAAAGTAGTGCAGCCAAAAACTCAGAGTCATAGCCAAAACTTTTCTCCCACGGTTGCTGATAGATCGATGATGAAGGATGCCTATCATGCGCGGCGTTCCCGGAGGGTTCATCGTCGTCGCTCCCGATAATATTTTGGACTACATTTTCAGTATTGCTTTTTCGTCGTCGATCATGGTGATGATGTTGCTGGTGGTGATGGTGATGATTGGAATGTGAGCTGTCAAGACTGCGTCGCCGAGAAATTGGGTCTCGCGATTTCGACACGCTTCGCGGAGACTGGGCTACGTTCGACGCGCGGAGAGAACCCGTAATATCGTCTAGCTTTAGACTGCCCGTAATTGTGCTCGTATCCATTGTCGACAACGCGGACAGCCTAGGAGACAAAACCCCTGCCGCTGACGGTGAAAGACCTCTGCGCTGCAATTGCGATGGCGAACCCAAGGACTGCAGAGGATCTGGCGTCAATGCTGATTCACGTCCTGAGGGTTCGTCTAAAACCAATGAATTTGACAGCTGTGTCCGCAGTCCAGTAGACGAACGATCTATAGGTGTACGACTTCGGTGTCGCGGAGGTGGCAGAAATCCTCCCCCTGCCACCTGCTTCCTCCTCCTTCGCGACCGCCTATGACCATGGCGAGCCTGATGACTAAGCCCAGCTCGCACACCTGGTAGAACGGCCGCGCCAGGTCCCAGCGCAAGTATTTGTGATAAGCCCGACGAGCCTGGTCGCGAAGATGACAACCGCCACTGGTGGCTGCGTAAGCCGTTACCATCTGCAACCTCCACAACGTCACGCTCTAAGTCCAGTGAGTTGTCAATATCTGCGTCATCGCCGTCTGAAACGCCTATCTCTTCTGATTCTGTGCTTGATAAATACCCGACGTCGTCATTTTCCGAACCTGACGAAGTTGAATATGATGCAGATGAATTGTAACCTGAACTAGAGGGTGACGTATCCGGGGAGTCGAACCGATACAATCTTGATGACGGTGCTGGCATCGCATCCAATGCTGGCGACGATGGAATTGAATATGGCAACGGCGAGCCGTCTCCATCCCGTTTCTTATGCCGACGACCGCTAGCCAGGCTGGTCGATGCGGAAGTCGCTGACTTTACTTGCCGTGACGATGCCGCATAGGCCGTCTGAGGATAATTAAACACGAATTGCGGGCCGTTGGGAGTCGTGATAACCAGCATGATACCCAAAAGGTGCGGCGAAATGCCGGAGCCTGAAGGCGCGCTGCTAATGCTTGCCATGATCTCGGTGACTCAGGGTGATGGCAGCGCAGTGCTGATTGAAAGTCAACAGATGCCTTTGTGTTTCTTCGGAACGAACGTAGCGTTGGCCATGGAAGTAAGCTGGCGGTTGTCAACAGTGCTGGTTGCGTGAACGGAACTGTAAACGTCCACAGTCCGTAAGCGACTTCGACTACTTCGTGACCCGACACAGTCAATGAGCCGCACACAACTCGCTTAACGATCGAGAACCAAATCTTACATGCAAATATTTAAATACTGTATGAACAGTGAAAAGTGTTCGAATATTATGTGCTTGTCCAGGTTTGCGGTGATCAGATGTTGCCATTTACATTAGGCGTTAGGTTTATAGAAAACAACGATGTCAAGAAGCCGAGGACTTCTCGCCACTACGCCGGCCCCTCCGTCATACGGTTCGCTGTGAGCATCTCGACAACTGTTGGTATCCTGTTTGTTGACTCATCCTGGAAGATCTTTCAAAGGTTCAAGTTTGGTTAAGGTGTATGTTTCTACAACAGTAGCAAGATTAGAGCGATCTCAAGGTGGACAAAGCTTATAGCGTCGACGGAGAAGCAGGAGAAAAGCTTCACTTCCCAGTGCACGGCTGTGAGTCTGGACCAGAAGGAGTGCGGGTTCATACGACGTACAATCATACGGCAATTTATTCCTGAGCAATCTGAGGCAGTAATATATCAGAAACAGAGTTATGAGACCAATGTCAACTACCGCCATGACATGACGGGTGGCATTACTGGAGATTATTATGCGAATGCGAACATGATGGAATATATGGAGGTGTATATGGAGCCAAGGGTCCCCTGTCGTCACCTAGTACTACTAATGGGCACCAGGAAGTGTGAGACCTCGTCATCTTGGATAAACTAAATTATTCTCTTTAACTATGAGGTTATGGATATTCTGTGATCTTATCCGTGTTTCTGTTCTTCTGGTCTGTATATTTACTTCCGTGTGTGACCATGCCAGTAAAGATGCGTGAAATCGACAAATGCACTGCAAATACGAATATACAATAGGTTATGATGCTTATTTAAGCTTTATTTGCTAAAGCTAGGTCGTACTTAGAAGCATCCAGACAGAAGATAGACCAGAGTGTAGATAGATATACTAACCTCCGAATTACGAACTTAAAAAAATTCGACAGGAATTTCAACTCGTATCCGTTATCTGATTAATAGACCAGGCGCTGAATGTGTTGGCCAGGCAATGGCTACCTCAGTTTCAGGCAAAGGCTCGCGATGAGATTGAATGAGAGGGTAAGCCGCGGACGTGCAAATGAAATTCGAGCCCAACTACCACTGTCCGTATACTCCTCGACTCGAGCATTGATTCCGCACTGTGGTTCTCTGTGTATTCATTATTCGAAGTTAATTTTGGCTACAGGCTTACCACAGTACAGTTGCCGTTAACTTGGATTTCCACACTACTAGCACGTCATTTTCAGTATGGACATTCGGCAAGCAACAATTGCTGATCTTCCGGGTATGCAAAACGCGAACCTCACAAATCTGCCCGAGAACTACATCTTTCGGTACTACCTCTACCATGCACTGACGTGGCCGCAAGCGTCATTCGTGGCGACCGACGCGTCAGGCCGTAAGATCGTTGGGTACGTTCTGGCGAAGATGGAAGAAGAGCCGGCCGATGGAGTGCAGCATGGACATGTTACTAGTTTGTCTGTTATGCGGACATACCGACGGATGGGGATTGCGGCAAAACTTATGGTTTTGTCATGTATGTCTTCTTTAAGGTGATATGGCTTTGCAAAGAAAGCTGGTTAACGAAATGGGCAGTGCGAGGTTTAGCTGAGAGCTACGGAGCGAAATACGTCAGTTTACATGTACGAAAGTCAAATAGAGCAGCGCTGCATTTGTACAGAGACACGTTGCAATTCGAGTACGTCCAATTTTAGTGGTTCTAGACGAGGGATAAGAGTCTGGCTAACGTGCTGATGTGCAGGGTTGTGGAAGTCGAGAAAGCATACTATGGAGATGGTGAAGATGCGTATGCTATGAAGTACGTAATACGTTAACTAGTCCTCTACCATGGTAGTGGATGCTAATTCAGCCTACAGAAAGGATTTATCGTTGCTAGAAGACGTCGATTTACAAGTCGAAGAAGGAGACGACGCCTATCTAATTGAAGCTGTCGAAAACCTGAAATTATCGGACGACGGTCATATCATAAAAAACTAGGACAGTAATGAGAATAAAAGTCACCAGCCTTTGTATAGTCAAAACGTGATCAATAGTATTGGAACCATAAGCACATACGCTACGATATTTTATTCAAGGAAAATTATACATGCAATGACTTTACCCAAAGAATATCACAGAACTCCGAAACACCATGCTGAAGACAATAGAACCACGGAGCTAAACGTCATTGAGAGCAACGCAAACTGCTCCCTTATGATGACCATTATACTGTCTGATAATCTGGCCCGAACTTAGCTCCCACAATCGCGCGTAATGATCTGAGCAAGCAGTAACCAGGTACGCTGAATCCGCACTGAATGCACAATCCCACACCCATCTCTGGTGTCCAGTCAATGTTGTTTCCAGATCAAACGCGTCCGTGGACCATATCCTTGCTGTGTGATCCGCCGAGCATGTAGCAAGGTGTTTCACGTCTGGAGACAAGAGCACTCTCGTAATATATTTAGTATGCGCCCGAAATTTTGTTACCGGATGCAACGAAGTAGTATCCCTGCTGTTAACCATCTTCCACACGTAACAATTTCCTTTGTTATTGCCGGCCACAAGCATAGATCCGTCTGTCGCAACAGAGACCGACCGCACAGGCACATCATCCTGGGGAATAAGCTGGTGAGTGCATGTATTCTCGCCAAGATCCCAGATCCTAACGTTTCCGCCTTCGTCGCAGCTGATCAGTTCACCTTGATTTGGATGGATCACCACATCATTCACCGGGATTCGATGCTTATAGTTTCGCTGGACCATCGGTGCACGCATATCCCATACTTTCACCGTCCCATCTTCAGAGGAGGTAACCATCCATTTACCATCGCTTTGGAAGCCTACCGCAGTTACATTGCTTGTATGGCCCTCAAACGTTGTAACCTAAAATTCAGTCAGCTTGGCCTAGTCCGTACACCATGCCGTAATTCAAAATAATACATACTGGATTAGGATTTGACCCTCTAATATCGTATAGCTTCACATTGAGCCGTCCTGCCGCCGCTAAGAATCGTTTGTCTGGCGTGATGGCCAACCGATTTACTTGGGAGTCTGGATGCTGGATGGTTCGCTGGCAGATACCAGATAGCGCCTCCCAAAATCGGATCGTGTGGTCGTAGCCTGCAGATGCTAAAATAACAGACATTCCGGATACTGAGTGTCGTGATCCTGGTAGTGGTACCAGTAAATGTACGCTGTAAAAGGGAAGACCAGCTGACGCAATGCTGAGTATTGAGGCTTCGAACTGTATTTTGGAATGAAAAGCAACATCGGCGGGCTTGGCTCTTTCGTAAGTGCGAGTCGTTTAAGAGTTCACCCACCCGGAATATTCAAGTTCCAAGCTGTCCCAATTTATGATCGAGGTCAACTAAGTATGTTCTGATTCCAAGTACGTGATTAATATTAGACGCTTCCGAAGCTGCTATGATGGTATGGTAAAAGGTCTGATCTACCCGTGCGCGACCCATCTTCTGTATCACGAACGGTTGAACTGCTCGCTGCTCAAACCACACCGCGGTTATGTCCACCTTAACCGGATCATCGCCCACAAGGATGTACGGCTGATCCATGTAACTCCCAGGCTGATTCCTGAGGAACTGATGTGTTGGCGAGTTTATAAATGCCGTAGACAAGAACCGTTCTCTCTTTTGGGACTGATCTGGATGCCAACTACACAGGTTGCTGTCAATGGCGAGAGAATACAAGAAGAAGCTAATTGTACTGGGCCGTGTTCAAGCGTGGAGGCTGGACCAAAACCGGTGAGGATCGGGCCGGGCAAAGAGTTTTACCGTATCGAAGATGGCAGTCCACGGGTATTATGAAGCGGATGTCAACTTTTAAGCTGACATTCAGAAAGACACAATCTGAGCAGTTCGACGAGTGCGATATAATAGTCATTTACGAAAGATAATCATTCTAACAATTGAACTAGAATTACATTTGACTGATGATCGACATAATGTACAAGAGGTATTTTCCAACTTTCCATAGAGTACATATCGTTAGCAATACATATGTTACATTCTCCATCCTCTTCTTATTTCGATTCTTGAGCATTGGCTTGCAGAAAGATATTGTCCAAATCCGCTTCTGTTACAATCTCATCCTCGTCGCCCTCCAGGCTGAACGTGGAATGATTCCGTGTTTCAACCCTATACTCCTTGTCTACTCTTTTGAATTCAGGAGATTTTGAGACCGTAGTCGCAGGAGGTTGCGCCTCATCCTTACCTTCCCAGTATTCATCCTCCTCAGGAAACAGTTCATTTGGATCTGAATCTGATTCATGAACAAGAGGTGTCTGCGCTTCTTCTTCAATGAAGACTTCATCGTCTTCGCCAACAACCTCTGATGCCTCACTCCTCTCGTCGACCGGACGAATGGTTGTCGTTTGAGTGTGATAATCAGCGTTGCTCTCGGAATTGTCCTCAACGTCGGCCGCCTGCTGATCCGCTTCTTCAGTAGCCCGCTCTTTTCGTCGCTCCTCTCTTTCGATCCTCCGTTCCTCCTGAGGATCGTCGTCGTCTTGGAAGGTCTGCTGGAACGACTGTTCTGATTCTGAGCCCGAGCCATCATCATTTTGCTCACCTGAGCCACTAGATTTGTTACCGTTTTCGATTTCGATTTCGATTTCGATTTCGTGTTCGTCATAATCCTCGTCTTCGTAAGATTGGTCTTCCTCTTGGTCATACTCCTTCCGGACAGTATCAATCAGACTTGGCCGACCGTGCTGGCGTAGGTGATTTAACACTCGAGAAGGTTTGGTGCCAGGTATAGTAGGCGTCCACATGGATCCTTTCGGTGCGTCGTCATCTTCGTCAGGTTCATAGTCGTCGCTGTCTTCGTCAGATCCAGCTTCCGATAATGGTGAGGATGATGATGATGATGATGGCGGCGACGGCCCGTTGTCCTGGTCTTCTCCAGACTCGTCGCTGGAGAGGTCTATGACCGATGACTGTACGACACTCTTCGGAGGAGACTGGTCTTCTGCCGAAGCCTCTGATTCATCTTCCGATTCATATTCGTCCTCTTCCAAATCCGATGCAGGCGGCGACGAATACGCATGCTTTTGTTGAAACAACGTTGATGCTGGCTTGAACTTGGCAGCGGACAGAGCCAGGCCACTGTTTCCTTGATCTTGCTCATATTCCTCATCATACTCATCATAGTCATTGTACTCATCGTACTCTTCTTCACCATGGTAGTCTCCTCCTTCAACTAATTCCACCATCTTCTCATCGACAATGTGAAGCCCGTGGCTTTCTTCGTCGTCACCATCATCCCCGAACTCGCCACTGTCTGCGTCGCTAAGACCCTGACCGGATGAATGGTGGGCAGCATCATCAACTTGTGGGATATCCTTTCCACCTTGTCCGTCTTGCAAGTTGGTCTTAGTAGTGGTTTGAAGAAAATCGTCAGCAGTAGTTGAGAAGAGCGCAGGGTCGATTGGTAGGGAAGTAGTGAAAAGGTCCAATCCTTGAACGTCTTGTCGTTGCTCGACCGGCGAATTCGAATCTGCTGGCGCTTGCTCGTCGTCTTCGTAATCATACTCCATGGGATTTTCGGCGTCTGAGAGTTCTTCCGCTTGGCGATCCTGGTCCGTCACTAATCCGTTCTCTGCTGCAGCTTCGGAATCGTCGTTATTTTGTGCTGTCGTTTCATCATCTGGCGCATCTGGCACACTCGGCTTACGATGTGGCGCGACATTCTCGTCTGTATATACCTCTCCGTCATCATCCTCACTTTTAATGCTGCCACCATATCCATTATGCTCTGAACCGGATCTTGACTGCGGATCCTCATAAATACGAATTGGGCTCCGCCGTAGCCTCTCAACTGATACGTTTGCTGCAGCACTCATTGCCACTACAGGTTTCGTATTCGATGCAGCATCCTCGCGATCTTCTGTCCGCCTGCGTTTCTTCGCCGCATGCTCCTCGGCAATTTCTATCTCCCGCTTATGCTTCTCCTCAAGCAGAATCTCGCCCAACCGGTCAAACGCCACGGACTGCACTGTATCGTCATCCTCGTCTCCCGCGAATAGCGAAGCCGGAAATTCAAATAGCGCACGTTGCCGTCGTTCCTCGGACTCAATCCATCCGTTAAACTCGGTCTCGCTTTTCTCATTCTCGTGTAGCGCGCGCTTCGCTTTGGTCTTCAGTCCATCCACCCACGACTTGAATCGGCCCTCCGACGCGCGTTCATCACGACTCGGACTCTCGGACGCGTAGAACAAGGTTTTAAACCGACCGGCGCGTAAGGAAGACGGGATGCGGGGGGACAACACGTAAGGGCTGTTGAGGGGCGAAGTGGTGTGGCTGCGACTGTAGAGCAGTGGTGACGGGCGGGATTCGTGGAGACGTAGGAGATGGCCCCTGTTTAGTCCGAATTGTGGAGGCGCGGCAGAGGAAGATGAGCGTGTGGGCGTATATGAATCTGTCGCTGCTGGTGTGGTGGATGGCGCAGGACGCGGGATCGCGTCCATAATGTCGAAAGTTTTTCTGCCGAAATATAAGTTAGCACAAAACCAGAAAAGCAAAATCACAAAGATAAACGAACCACAAGCAATGCGTTGAGAATTTACCACTTTTCTATAATATTTCTGTCGAGGAAATGATGGACCTGATGTCGAATGTCGCGGACTGGAATTTCGTGGGGGATTTGATTGCGACACGGCCGTGAACCGATGATCAAACGGGTGCGGCTCAGAAGTGTCGAGCTTCGCTTCGGATGCCCGCGCTCGTAACGAAACGAGTGTTAACGTTACTGCGAACATACCCGTCGAGCAATTTCAAAGATGAGGCGGTATGAGTTACAGGTATTCAGGATCCGAAGGCAATTAATCGCTTGGTCTACAGTATTTGGCCCTTCTTTTGACAACGTCGTGCCGCACCTTCATCGCACGCCTAGTTATGCAACTGTGTCCCTCTCTTAAACGATATTCCAGATTTAGATATCGGCAATTCCAGATTTAGATATCGGCAAAAGAGACTCATGAGTCGGATCGCCCGGGATATTGTTTCCCCAGACGCCATCTTCTACGAGTGCTATAATAGTTAATGTAATGTGCGGCGCGGTGTAGTATGATTGATGTACATTATTTTCAAGCGTACTGTGAAATAATGCATGAAACAATAGATAGTCCTAATCCACGTCAGTCATACGGTGTGTAAAAATGCAGTATGTCAAATTGAGGAAATCGTAGCAAGTATTATTAATCCGACGTGAAGGATTCTTGTTCCCGGCCCACAGATTTTGAGTTTTAGGTGCCCTTCCACACCAACCGCTTCATCATCATTATTCATACACTTTTCACTAAATAGATAACCTCACGCACATCTGCGCAACAGCATTGTGTTCACGTTCACGTAATTCGATATACAGCTGGTTTCATGATAGAGTCCCGTTGTGCGTATTAGTGTATCGAGAAGATATAGGTTACTTTTGCTACTGCTTTTCCGACAAAGTTATTATTCACATCTCGATGTCGTTTGTACGCTCACTATTCGGCACAACCCGGGTAGGTATTCACGAGACCTTTTGTGTATATTGCTATTATGGCTGTGACAAACATGTCGTGAACTTAGTGTGCTAACAGTGATTATTAGGCCCGGGCCCATCTCAGCGCCACCGCTGTCCGCGCGACGTTCTCGAACCAAATTCCCCTCTCTGTCCGCATCCTACAAGCCCAGCAGGCGCGCTATCTAACCGAACATGCCCGCTCAGCGATAGACAATGCGATCAAGTCCTCCCCTGTTGTGCTGTTCATGAAAGGCACGCCCGAGTTCCCGCAATGTGGTTTCTCGCGTGCTACGATCCAGATCTTGGGCCTGCAAGGCGTCGACCCGGGGAAGTTCTCTGCATTCAATGTGTTGGAAGACGACGAGTTGCGGCAAGGGATCAAAGAATACAGCAGTTGGCCAACGATTCCACAGCTTTATGTTAATGTGAGTTATTTCCTGCGAGAGCACAATACTGGCGAGTTAAACTAACAAGGCGTTTAGGGCGAATTTATAGGAGGCTGCGATATTTTGATCGCTATGCATCAGTCGTAAGTTATATTGATTTAGTATTGTTTGTGACACTGCTGATATCGTGATTAGTGGCGAGCTCGCGGAGTTGCTGGAACAGGCGGATGTCCTTGTTCCCGAACCAGTCGAGAATGCAGAGGCAAAATAACTGCACTCTCTGTTGCTGTGCAGGAGTCTCTCTTTGTATATATGATATAACGATAATATAATAACCTTGTACTCAGCGCATGAGTCACAGGTTCGGAAGCGGAGCAAATGGATTGCCTAACTGAGATGTCGTGTGTATCTAGATATGTATGTATGACAGCACTACATAAAGTCATCCTCCCAATCCTCTCCTCTGTTCTGGTTACTCGACTTTGCAAGATTCTCCTCTGAAAAGATATCATCATATGCATGCTCCTGTTCCCACGCCGCCTTCTTTTTCTTTTCCGCCTCTGCTAATTCTCGTGTGTGTCTCGCCGCATGCAGCGCACGCTGCATCTGTGTCCGTGTCTTCTCGTACGCAACCCACTCCGACTGAAAATCAGGAAACTCCTCAACTTTAGTCTTGTTGAGTCTATTCACGGTCGCATTGACGCGGGTCTGGACATACACCTTCTTCACGAGCTTGTCCTTCTTAAAACCGACCTGGCCAACTGCCATGCCCTTGGTCTTGCGCAGATTGCTCCATGGCGTGTAGATAACGGTGACACTGTCCCGCTTATTTCCTTCGATCGAGTTTGCCTTTGTGAGTTGTGCGCAATCTTCGAGGAGACCGTCGGATAGCGTATCCCACGTCTCGCCCTCCTCCAGGCGCAGATAGACGTGTGCGGACGAGAGGTTGTCAACATGGAACCTGAGACCTTCGTTAGATTCCTACTTGCAAATCCCAAGCAGGCAATGTGACTTACCATACGTCTGTGTCGCGTCCATATTTAATCAAGTCCTCGTCTAAAAAATTAGCACCATTCAGCAACTGGAACAGGAGGTTCAGTGACACACTTTCTTCCTTGTGCTTGCCCATATACAGCAGCACGGGCCTATCTGTATCCTCCCGCTTCGACGTAAAATAGTACACCATGATGTGGTCTAATTTTCCTAGAATCTTCGAAGTCCCTTAATCTTCTCAGAGAGTGTACTTGGCAATCGAGAATTATTGTTATCGAGTTGACATTACAACACACTCCAGCTCGTCTTCCTAACAATCCGCTAAATCACACTAGGTGCTTGGTATCGTCGTCTAGCATACAGCTGCTCACAGTCAACTGGCTACTATATATTAAATGCGCTTTTACTCCGGCCGTCGTCTGCCGAAGTTCACAAAAAGTCCGTACTGCGACACGTACAGAAAGAGACAATTGGGACAGTAGGCGCCATTCCTCTCTTGGACGAATGGGAAACCCTTTATCTAGCATTTCAAGCCTGAAGGCATATCGAAACTAAGAGCTAATGGGATTAAAAACAAATCATATTATCCGGTACCGATTGCTATCACTTTTTCGGTTTTTCCACAAAAGACATCTTGATTAATATTTTAATATCATATCTGCGATATGTTGGTATATAGTGACATGACAACGAACTCGTTATGTCATAAGCTGCTTCCACATATCAGCAGAACTGCCTAATGACATAACAATGTACGCCATAAATGTGAGGGCCATGAGTGCAATACTCGGTTCTGTGCATCCTCCCTACGGTGACATTGAACTTACTGCTCTAAATATCCTCCGTAGAATGTAATATTTGTGGTTACCCATTCGTCTATTTGCTATGACCGTACTTTAGCGTAGGTCGGAGCACTAAACAGGCAGTATGCTCGGTTACTCTCTAACAAAAGTCCGGGAGTGCAATCTTGTCCCAAAGCGGAATAGTGAGTAGAATCCCGATTGTTCTCACTAAAACCAAAATTCTGCCCATGTGCTGTCGAGCGACAAAGGCCCTATTCCTTCTTAACAGTTTTTGATGGTGACAATTCTGTGGGCATCGATAGTATGAGCACGAGACCGATATTCGTAGAATAATGCAACGCACAGTTAGCCAATTTTAGTACATACGCACCAACATGCAATTCATATGGCGTACAATACAGAGCTCTACATGCCTAAACTATCGTCAAACTCCATCTCAGACTCAGCCCCAGTAAAACATATTTCAGTAACTAGCACACATACGCAAACCCAAAACAAACAAACCAGGAACAATGCGGTTAAATCTTTTTTTCTTGTATCCAAACTACCAAAATGTAAAAGAAAATTTTAAACTGCATATCCGGTCTCCGCCAAGCTCTCCTTGATCGCCGCCAGTGCCTTGTCGAAGTCCTCACGGTCCTCATCCGTGACGGAAACACCCATATGCCCGATTCGGAAGTACTTTGTCGCAATGTCCTTGTGCAGGCCGCCGGCGAGGACAATGCCTCGCTTAGCAATCCGGGGAAGTAGTTCGGGCAAAACGACGCCATCAGGGAGATACACAGCGGTCATGCCGTTGGCCTGGTAACCCTCGCGGACGGCGACCTGTTTGAGGCCGTAGCTCGCGATGGTCGACTTGACTCTGTCGGACATACGCGCGTGTGCGGCGAATCTGTCTGCTAGCGGCACAGCGAGAATTTGCTTGAGCGACGCGAGCAAGGCGTGGATGTTCTGGACAGGTGGGGTCGAGAAGTACGATGGCTTTTTGGCCTCGTAGTTTTGCATGATTGGCAACCATTTGGCGAGACTGGCATAGTAGGATGCTGGGGGGGCCTTGCGTGCTCGGAAAACGTCAAGCGCGCGACCGGACGCGATGAAGATCGACAAGCCGGCGGGGACGCCGATGGCCTTCTGAGGAGCGGTGAGGACAAGATCGAGGTCCCAGTTGTCAAACCTGATTTCCTCAACCCCTACGGAACACACGCCGTCAACGATAACAAGAGTCTCCGGGGACACTGCCCGGACGAGAGCAGCAATAGATTTGATGTCTGAGAGAACGCCTGTGGAGGTGTCGACATGGGTGATGGTAACAACCTTGTACTTCTTCGCCTTCAACGCAGCCTCAATCGCATCAAGCGGGACGATGTCACCGATGGGCGCCTTCAATTGCGTCGGCTTGCCGCCATACGTGGCTATGCAGTCCGCGAACGAGTCGGCAAAGTAGCCTATAGGACCTGTTAGTGGATGCCATAAGCAAATTTTTTAGCTACCCCGCACTCAGGGTCACAGTGCGCAATTGCAGCGCCGCCTTCTGTCAAGGACCAAATAATAGCACAGCAAAAAGATCGAGACAACGAGTAGTGTCGTCAGTGGGTGAACAGACTACGTACCAGTGTGCAGAACGAGCGCATCCTCACCGGGCTCGATCAAGTTCGCGGCGACAAAATCCCAGCCTAGTGTACCCGCGCCTGCAATAGCAAAGGTCTGTGCCCGCTTGTCGGTGTTGAGGAACAATTGTCTAAGGAGTGCGAGGGCGTCGCCAAAGACCTCGACGAACTGCGGGGACACATGGGACTGCGAGGGCGTGGCCATTGCGGCCAGCACCTCGTCCGTGAACTCGACAGGGCCAGGGATCAGGGTTAGAGGATGGGCTGCTTGTGTGGACGGCTTGGACTGTGTCATTGTCGAAGAAAGCTTGGAAGAAACGGCAGGGGAGATGTGGGAGGAGAGCTGTGCAAGGCGGAGGGAGGCTGAGGAAGGAATCGAGGACTGAGATGCGGAGTGCCGCCGGGACATGGTTGTCGAAGATGAAGTTGTGGTGGTTTAACTGATTACGGCAACAACCGGCGAACTTTCGGCGTCACTTGAGCCACGCGACGAGATGAAAAACAATAGATGCGATAGAGGACTGGCAAACTCGAGCACAGAGAAATGACAGGAGTAAAATTGCAATCGAGAGCAACGACACGGATTATTCTTTTTGCAGCATGCTGTTTTAGGTGCCGGCCTCGAGTGCGCCGCTGTCGCTGTCGCCCCGAGGCTGACTCAACGGCTATTTTGCGCAAGCGTTCCCCGTTATCAGGCTATCTCCATTTTAGTTCACTCTTAAGCAAATAATACCGCCACCCTGCTCAATGACCGACAACTGCACGTGACAGGAACGGCAAACCCAATATTCTTCGTTTAAGTTAATGGGATGATATAATTCTATTCTTCTGCTATACGGCAATATCGCATCTAAATTCACAAAAATGCCAAAGGAGCGACTAGAACAAATAACCAATAAACAGATCCTAAATGGCATAATGACCGAACATAAATCAAAGAGGGAGCAACTCATATGACCGCACATAAAGACCGTGATGACCAAAACAAATGAAAAAAATATACAAAATGAGTGGCAGTCTCTTATTCAAAAGCCGAAAGAGACAGAGAAATTGTAGTAACCAAACAATCCAAATTCATTGCAAACAAGATGAAAATATGACATCCATACCCGGCTGAGAGACAAGATAAATTTCTCAACGCGACAAGTCATCAAACAGAAGCACTAGAGCCTGCATACGTCCCCCAAAATGTCAATCTGATTGCCATGTAACTGCTAGCTTCCTCCGTTTCTATACTGGATACCTGATAACGACCATCGCCAAGCGACGTGAGCTGTCCTCTACTGACTCTATCAATCGTATCTGACGACGAGAAAACGAAGTTCCAAGATTTGCCAATTGGCCTATTAGTTCGTGGCGCCGAGTATAGCGTACCGACAAAATTCGTCGAGTTCAGTCGCTGAGTTGAGATTCCTATAATATACGTATCATCGACTGCAACACCATCTAAAGTAGACGACGATGCCACTGCACTGATTGTAGCAGTCGCAGTTGCGGGCGCCGAGTAAGCACTGACTGTGCTACTGACATATCCTTGAGTACCAGAAAACTGAACCTGCTGAATAACAGTAGGGGTAGGTACGGTGGTCGTATAGGTAATCGTACCGGTTGCAATCCGATCGTTGACTACGGTCTCCGTCGAAGCCGCCGACGTGCTCGTTAAAGTCATATTAGGGTATCTCGTCAAGGGCAATACATCAACCGTGTCCTTGATAACAGCAATCAAATCCGGATCGACCTGCCTCTTAACGGGAACATGAGGAAAGTACTTCTTTCCAAGCTCAGGGTTGTAGAATGGCGAGTGAAATGGGTTTCGTCGGGCATGCATATGGGGATACCGCCTTGGAGGTGGAGCAACGGCCGGAATACTCCTCCTCGTGAGATCAGATGGTGCACCTGCTGAGCAACTTGTCACAGTGTCTGCTCCCGGATAGTCGCAATATACATACGAAGCATCTGTCTTGCACATGAGACCAGTATAGCATTGTCGTACAACCCAAGTGCCCCACACGCATTGACCCCAGTAATAACCATTGCAGGCCAATTCACCGTGTACTGCACATGGAGCTCCGTCGGTCGGGCAGGAAGATACCTCGCTTGGTCCTGTAGCACTCGCGGCACTGGACGACAAGGATACCGTCGCCGACCATGGAGGGTTTGTGACGAACGTCAGACTAGTTGATGATGCAGACGTGGCATCAATAACTGTATACGCGCTAGTTCCGACGGTGTTCGATATCGTCGTTGTTTTCTCGTTAGAATCGGTGTGGCTAGGAGCCGGAACAACTATGAACACAGAGGTAGTCGGCGCTACATTACTGAAAGTGCTCTCAATAGCAGTGTACTGTGAACTGCTTGCCTCCGCCGCATATGTTCCGCTGGTCCATTCCGACTGACTTTCTGCAGTAGAGCTTACATTTTCAACAGTAGTTGAGGTCGTAAGAACGTCGGTAATCGAGTCCGTAGGACTATCAAACGACTTCGCACTTGGCTGGACTGTCTCTACGGAAGCAAACGTCTGGCTTGTTTCTGCTGGAATAGCATCGCTATAGCCAACATATGTCGTAGACGAGATCAAAACCTCGGTCGATGGAGAAGTCTCACCCACACTTAGCGACTGCCATAGTGATGTTGCTTCGCCAACAGAAGAGGTAGTGGCGCCAATGGTCGAACTCGTCTCTGCAGGCTGTACCACCGTGGAAGTAACTGTCGAGAAGAAAATAACCTCCACAGGAGTTGAAAACGCAGAATTATATACAGTACTGGTATAGGAAACAGTCTGCGTAACCACTTCTCCAGCTAACGCTGTGGCGCTCGATGTTGGTTCACTTGCAGGTGGAGATACAGACACGACCGGATATGTAGCCGTGGTAGAAACTGAGCTCGTGGATGCCTCTATCGAGGAGTGTGTCGTGTCAATGATCAAAGTCTGGACTGGCGACGACATTGTGACCGACGGAATGGTAATGACAGTTGCCTCTGCGGACAGTGATGTAGCTGTTCCTGTTACCCACACTGTACTCTCCTCTCCGGAAGACCATCCGGATTCATCGCTGGCGGTGCTGGCAGTGCCAGTGGCTGAATTGGTAACAGTAGGTTCCGTAATCGTCAAACTGAGGTCATCGGCAATTGTAGTCCAGGACATTAGTGATGAGTAATCCGACTGCGTGGAAATGTCCGCCGTCAATATTGCACTGGCTTCTGCATTGGCTGCCGATACGAGAGCAGCCTTTGCCAACTGAGCGTAGTTCAGACCATCTCGGGGAATGTTATTGTACGCCTGAGATGCGTCCCTGAATAAGTATAAGCAAAACTGGACGAGCACGGCATCACAAGGATTACGTACCACATCATGATACCGCCAAAACTCGAATACGTCGACATCAACTGCGCAGCAGCCTCATTCAGTGTGTCAATAGTAACATAGCCGGTCCCAGCAGCAGTCGAAGACGCAGCAACTCCAAGATAGACCCTTACGTCCGTATTGTAGCTTACAGTCTTCGCAAACGAATCCCAAGCGTCGAAATTGAAGTTTGTTGTTTCGGTGTCACTCCATTGGTCCATACCACAATAGTTGTTGAAAAACTGAACAAAGTAGAAATCAAAGTATGAATTGACCATCGCATCATTAAGGAACGCGTCAGGCATTGGGCACTGGGGCGCACCGGATATATACATGTCTTTGTCGGTATAGTCTGCATAGTACGACCGCAATGCTGTAACAAAAGCTGAGTAGCCAGTCGAACTACCGCCTTCAATATCGAGATCAAATCCATCAACGACAGCGTCACCAAATGGACGAGTATTCGACCAACCGCCTCCGAAAAGATCCCACAATGTAGCAGCAAATGTCTCAGCCTGGCTGTCTGATTCAAACCCGTACGATCCCGTCGCGCCCCCAAGCGACAAAAAGATTTTCTTGCCATTATTCTGACAAGTAACAATATCTTCACTATAATCGGTATCAGAGCTGTTCTAAATTTTCGCGTGACGTAAGACATACGCAATCTGAGGGCATTGAAGCAGATTGGTACCCTCAAAGTAGCTTCCTCCGCCTACATCAACTCAGTAAGTATATCTGTCCGATGGTCCTAACTACTTTATACTTACATGACCCGGCAAAGTTGACGTCAGGAAGTCCACTCGACGAATCGAAAAAGACGGATAAAAACGCGAGAACAATGATCTAATCATGTCAGCTCTAGTTCTCTTCCATGTTGCACTTTGTTTCACAGCTCACATCGTTTGTCGAATCCTGACAATACGAAGCCAGATTGAGCTGCGATCCGACTTCGCCATATGAATTCTGTCCCCAGTACATAACCATATTCGAGTTGGAAGACGCATCGAAAGCGTATGTCGTTCTCAGTAACGTTGCTGAGAACACCCAGCTGACTATCAGCCATAGTCCCGAGTTCACCATTGTCGAATAGGGAATTTAGTAGGAAGTTCGTATACGAATTAATGAAAGATTTGATTGGTTGTTGAGAATCAAATGAGTGAAACCTGTTGTCCAGCAACTGTTGAGCAATGTAAACGGCTGATTGACCAGCAACCAGCGATTGTGAAAAGAGTGGACGGAAAAAAATGGCAACAGACCAGCCGAGCCGAACGAATCGAATTAACCAAAAGATATTATGGGACGAATAAGTTCCTCACAGAGGAAACAAGAAGTGAATCAGACAAAGAAAAGTTTGACGGAGGAGTAGACAGGCTTCGTGAGCCGCGGTCGGCCCACTCAGCCGAATCATGGCAGAGTCTCATCCCCACAGGTAACTCCGCTAGTTCCAGATAGAGCAGGAGATAAACATGTCAAGCCACTGTGCCATACATCGACGAAGAAAGCTCGTGCAGTCAAGGTACCCGCGGTCACTGCCAAAAGTTGTCATTAGCGGGAACTCAAGTCCCCAATACGACGAAACCTGCCGCAAAACCAACGTACCTCCTGCACTCTCGCCATTGACAGCTAACGCCAATCCTTCTTAGTGTAGAAAGGTTAATAGCTGCTAGCGAATCAGAGGGATTGTATGTGGCGCCACGAATTCTCGGCGACCAGAACGATGACATACTTTCCGATTGGGCTAGCGGAAAACATGTGCGACAATCTGTTGCCACGGCAGCCGCGCGTAACAGGCTAACAGCACCAACCGTGCAACTAGCATGTCTAGATCTATCCGAACTCCAATCGCAGATGCAGGGCTCCCGATCTGGACTCACCTATTTGTAATTAATGTTTCTCCTTGTAATTTTCGATAGACTGTCTGCAAAAAGTCGCATATCATCTCGGCTTGCTGCCGAGTGATAGTTAAACAATTTAATAAGCTGTCAGCTCCTATATTTCAGTCAGCATGGTTGGTTTTTCTGTTGAAGGCAGTTCAGCCATTATTACAACTCTCGGACGCAGTTGTATTCGTGCTATAGATGATGCGATACCTTGCTAATTGTTGTAGAAAGCCCTTTGGTACCATAATTCATGGAACCCTTACCCACAAAGTTTGCGGGACTTTTCGGCCCGGGTAAAGCACTGTTGAAGACCCCAGCAGGGTATACTGCCGCAATTTTGTTTTGCGGGGCCACTGTTGGTGCTGGCACTATTTTTGTTGTCATGACTAGAGTTTGAAGGCTGGTTGGGTATTGAGGGTCAGAGTATGATGATATGGGGTACGTGCATTGCAAGCGTGCATTTAGGGATAAGATTGGGATTATCGCATACTGGGCTAATGGTAAAAGCGTTGACTCTGCATATTAAATGGTCGACAGACACATCGCAACAACATGCAAATTGCATATATACATAATACTGCCGATGTTTCAGTCATATGCCTAATTGTGTTGTAGCTAGTTTACCGATGACAACGAGCTAATACATTCGATGCAATCTTCTTAATCAATCAATACGGTCCAATGTTGAACCTCCTCTACGGACATGTGGCTAGTGGTCGTGTTACCAAAGCACTCAGTGCTCAGTCTATGACTCGCAGAGTTGTCCGCTGGTCATGCACGCGACTGTCCTTGGCACCGACAATTTCTATGCCTTCCGGGCGGAAGGCGAACTGAGCAGCTTTTTGGCATAGTCGCAATCTGAGATAGTTGGTAGTAAAAGGGTGCGCGACCCCGATGCCCCCAGGAGCAGAACACCACCGTCCAATGATTGACACGGTTCTGACTACTATCAGATCTGGCTCTGTCGTAAATTCGAATCAGCACATCGGCGTCTTTCAAGTTTATGTGTAACCCACCATCACTCAATCCAACCTCGCGCAGATGACTTAACTGCCTGGCCTGGCCATCCTCTGAAGCTAGGACGAATTGAGTCGCAGTTGGTTTTTTTTTATTTTGACTTATTGAATTTTGTTTGGAGAAGCAGCCCTTTTGGCTCGGATTTCTATTGCAGGATTTGTTACAAATTGCGCAGTCAAGCAATAGATGAGCTAAAAATTGAGGAGTGCGGAAGCAACCTCGTCTCCTGAACGACTATCGAAGACCAGCAACACTTACAGGATGACGAAGCGCTCGCAGAAGAACTAGAACAGGAAGAGTTTCACGAACGGCGCGCTAGTCACCGTCTTTGTGTCTCTCGATGTTTGTGTCTTAGCAGCTTTAGACGGTGCTGCTGTCGCGACGCTGTTGTCTAGGATTGCGTTTCCACGAGTTTAGATCTGTGTCTTGAACCGGGACAGAATATCTTACAGGATACGTTTCAGCCGCTGTATGAAAAATTATCGGTATTGTTTGGAAAAAAGTACTGCTTACGCTGCGCAGTATTATTATTGAGGATGGGAGTAAGTAGCCTTGCTTGAAGCTGAGGAGAAACCCTACAGTCCAACAAACCCTACGCCTATTTGGTGTTGGGCTATGATCAAATGAGAGTCCTGCGCATAAAATTTCCCCCCAGCTCTGAGAGCAACGTCTATTCATTCTCAATATGTACTAACTATTCTGTCTGCTGTTGTCATTCCTGATGTCTCATAATTTTCGAGTATATATAAAAAGGTACGTTTAAAATTTTCAAACTGTGTCGGGTACGAAGGGGCGGAATGGAAAGTCGCGATGATTACACAGTTCGTACCACTACATCTTTCCATCTCCGAATATCCAAGCTGCGGACACAATACAACTATCTTCAAGTTTCAGCCTTGTATGAGCGAACATTTCCGCACTTTCTTTTCTATCAATCAACGGGTCTGAGAAATTGAAATTAACGGGTGTGTAGGTAGCAACTCTTTAGTCCAAGCAGTGCGGGAGCGTTGATGCGGCGGAGAATGATGAATGAAGAAACAATGTCTAACGACGTGCGGGCATAATATGCATGTTGAAAGCTCTTTCGGTGTACAAAATTTTTAATGAAAGCGTCGGATTCGATTCATTCCCGCTGCCAGCGTCCTGCTTACTGGTCGAGATTTTTCTTATTTGCAGCAAAGTACTAATCACGTTCTCAAAGGTTTAATTTGTTTTCTGTGAGTCTAAAATATTGAACTCATTGTGCAACGGTACGTTTTATTGTTCGAATTGATCTGCAATGACGCGGAATGTGACCTCGATGACGACGAATATTCACACTATGTGAGGTATTATTCTCGATGAGCTTACAAAAATACTGATTTAATGATTCTGAGAGATCACTTTTCGCTCGTTGTGATTGATTTTGATCGCGTTACTAATTGTTTGTGCTTTAGCCTTGACGATATTATATCTTCCACGAGCTGTAAACTGCCTATCTTTAAGCGACTGGAAGGCTTTGTATGTATATGGGCATGTATTGATTAATTGTGTTATTATGTTCCTATTAGGCACAATCTATTGAATTTTCTCAGGCGTCTTAAGGCATCCTCTATTGCCGATGCGTGTGATGAACAAGCCAGCTCATCTGGTACCCTATTACATTGCAAAACTCGCGTCCGCTATTCGTAATCGTAGTTTATGTGGTCTTTTCCTCTTCCGTCTCGATACGATCATTAAGTGTAGAAACGAGAGCAACACGATTGCAAGTCGGGTGTGCTATTGTTTGTACACTGGAGTCCTGCATGCACCAGTCACTCATGTTTGGAATATTATCTCCATCAGTACGTCAGATCAGCAGCTAGTGTCAATAGTAGTAGGCGTTCTCGATTCTATGACAACGACTTTACGCTTGAGCCTAGAGGTTAGAGTTACTTTCGGCTGGCTCATCTTTCACCATCTTTTGGTTTAATAACATGAATCTATGCATCTGCTCGTTGCCTACCGCGACCACGTGCAAGGAAATCGATTTTAAATCCCTCATTTTTCGTCAGCACTATGGTTTTTTTTGGGCCATCCAGCTTTTTATGTCTTGCTGTAGTGTCCCGTGACAAAATTGGGAACCTAAATGGCTGGCCACAGCTAGTGGCTGGAATGTGCCTTGGTGACGTCTTGAGCTACGAGTCGGCGGTTTTTATCAGACTCGTGGCCTATGACATTGCTACCTTGGTGATGCTGTTTCGGATTTATATTGTCGCTAAGTTATGTGGCAGCTAAGGAGTTCAGTTCCTGCCGCCCTTGCCTGGCCGCGAAGCCTGTCCTATCAGAGTCCAACTGACTGGCTTGGAAGGTGATTCACTAGCAGCAGGATCGCATTACAAATCCTCTATTAGTGGCTTGGGCTGCTCTCTGTCAAGTCTCTTCATTTCAGTCGAGGCGCAGCGGTTCGGCAATATGGACTTTTTACTGGGTCGGGCTTTGCTGGAACACAAGTAATTCCGGTGAGCACGTGAGAAGCCAAGCATATGAGTCCCTGAGCCCTGTCTACAAACAATCAGGTTAATCGTGCGACAAAACGGAATTGCTCCCAAACAAATCAAGTACAATGAATAATGCAATGTGTGCCATGAACTAAAAGTTGAGAGCGTAAGGCCGATGAGGTGCGACGCGGCCAAGCTGCAATCACACATGCCAGTCACAGCTTATGATCAAGCTCCGGCATATTGGTTTGATGGTGATTGCTATTCACGCAAGCCTAGAGACCGGAACCCACATTCCACCATTTTATTTTTACAGGCCATAAAGAGGAATGTAAGACTAATCGTTCGTAGCAAAACCTCTAGCTCCAGTTTCGGCTGAGAATCATTTCTTTGGTATTAGCGATGTCCGCTCGTTTCGCAGCTGGAACGGGTACAGTGGACTCAACCGACGGTTACCATCCGCGAAGGTGAGAGCCGCTATACTTGGGTCCAGACCCGGGACTTAGCCATTGGAACTCTCAGTACGTTGTCTAAAGGTGTCATCAGGAGCGGGCGCGCTACGGTGGTGTTCGGGGCGATGGCCTACGTCGGCAACGACACTATCGACTGCCAATGAACATTCCGATAAGCCAATCCCTGGCATATATTGAGCCTACCAACCACTATAAGTCCGTGGCTCCTCCCTACGTGTGTCATTTCCAAGCCTCGTGAGTCATCTGACTTGCGGGGAACCAAGTTTGCCCCCCGCCTTTTTGTGACAAGGCTAATGTCGTAATGATGCGAGGCTCGTTGAAGAATAATAATAAGAATAATAAAATAATAATAATTACTTTGACGGGACCATTTTCTGTGATTGATAAACGCGTCGCGATCTCACAATCGTTTATATTGCTGGGTCACGGGGTGGGAGTGACCATATTGTGTGACATTCCAAACGCGTTATAGTCATGATATGAAATTTAGAATTTGCACGGTTTGGTCACGAAAAGAGGCAGGTCTAGGGTTTTCGTCCAGCCAAGGTTGGTGCTAAACAACTGACTATTTTTTTTGTTGCATATAATTGTTTCTGGATCCATTTCTCGATTTCCCATACCGCAGACAATTATATGCACCACCTTAACGAGCCCTACCCCTACCAAATCGGGCCGGGCGCCCGGGCGGCACAAAAACAATGATGGGCAAGAACCAAAACCGACATAAATAAAGCAAAGTTGTGACGGCGTGTACAGTGTGATAAGGCGATGCAGTAGAGATGAAACGAGAATATTTTGCAAGGAGGATTAAATTAGATTATTGACTAAGAATAAGCATATACATCGTGATACCGTCATTGGAATATTAACTAACCGCTACAAACATTCACGCACGTACTAATCAAATACAACCGCTGCACGAACAACCACCATCAGAAACAATTTAAGATTAAATAGACATAAAAAACAGACATTGAAAAAAAGAGAGATGGAAGATGACATTTAGACTATTGTTACATGTATTATTACGACCGTCCATCCTGTACACGACACTCACAACAGTATTATCAATAGTGATTAGCATTAGCCTGATTAAAAAGTGTGGAGTAGTGAAAGTTATTAGAAATTACATATTAAATATACGGAAAAGAACCACCCGATTAAACGACGAAGCACGACGACTATAACCCATCCCAGTCAACAAAAAACACCTAGCGATGAACAACGGACACCCAAACAATGAAAGAGACTTATCGATGCAGTATTGATTAATTACTTTGCCTCCTCCGTTGGCGCCTCAGTGGCAGCCGGCTCCTCCGTGGCGGCAGGCTCAGCAGCGGCAGCGGCCTCGGTAGCAGGTTGTGACGCGGCTGGCTCCTCGGCAGCGGCAGTGGTCGGCTCCTGCGCAGTCGGTTCTTCCGCAACCGCGGCTTTGGCACCTGGCTTCTCTTTCTCCTTCTCTTTCTTGGGGACAGCCTTGTTTATAAACTTCTTGAGCTTGTCGCTGACACCGGACGGGATAAAACTGCGTCGCTTAGAGGTCCTTTCTGTGGACTCAGGCGCAGGCGCAGTAGCAGGCGCCGGGACGGACTCAACGACTGGTTCCGTGGTGGTAGCAGGGGCTGTAAATGCGCGAGTCAGTCAGTGAGCTCAGGTCAACACGCGCTCTGAGTTGCGGCAATTAAATACACAACAAGGATCGCAATACGACATACCAGCAGCAGCAGTAGCCATTTTGTGCAGATCAAATGGGATGAAAATGCAAGATGCAGATAGGGAAACGACGATGGGATGAAAAAGAGGAGAGCAAACAGCGGCGGACGAGAAGAGAGCCGGGGAGTGCGAGTGCTTATATAGACGTCTATTTGCAAACGGGCAGAGAGCGAAGCAGCCAGCACGCGGCCACGACAGATCACGGGCAACCGCGACGGGCAACGCAAAGCAAAAGGGGCGTGCTCAGTCGCGTGCGCCATACCGAGCGCCCGGCGATGAGCTGCCCTAGCCTGATATGGCCTAGCGCGTTTCCCTGAATCTTGCCCGGCTCACCAGCGTTGTTTTAACAGTATTACAGTCTGAGGTAGGGAGGGATGCTAGCTGGCCCCCCTTTCTAGTGGGTTCCACGATCGTGGCCTGCCTTCTTGCCGTTGCAAAATATTTGTCGCGACACAGGGTTCGTACGAGAGAGCAAAGTGCGTGTGACGTGGTCTTGTTTTTTTTATGCGCAAGGAGGCCATTGGTAGTAACAGTAGTAACACACCCAGATCAGATCATGCGGCAGGACGCCTCACAGCATCTTCCCCCTTCGTTCGTTCGTTCGGTCCGGCCTAAGTAACGAGTGCCGCACTGGCATGTCTGATGCTACTAGTAACTGGCCGTCGATTGATTGCTCGCTACAAAGCTAACCAACCTAGCTAACTGCCACAAGCAACGCTTCTCGCTAAAATCCCACCACAGGTAGCGAGCTGCCTCTTCGTTGTCACACTCCCCCTTCGCCGCCGTGCAATTTCTAACTACTACAGCTATGATATATCCACTAACATTCCCTAACTCCTCCCTCCTCGTTGCGCCTGCAGAACTCATCGGCACAAAAAAAAAATTTGTTCGCAAGGGCCCACCCCCTTCTGCGTGTGCACAATGACGTAGTGCTGCAGCTAACAATAGCACTCTGGGTCAGCCTGGCCATGCGCTAATTCGCAAATCCTTCCGGTGGCGTTCGTTCGCTACCCGCCGCGCCATTCCGACAAAAAGTTCCCAACTACTATTCTGGGCGTCATGCTACGGAGACTTGCATGTGCTGTCCAAATAGACTGCAATATCATGATACGGCCCGATATAGCGAACACATTGGGACTCGGTTGGGGATTGGCAATGACTCGCGTGACTGCTCAGAGTTCTGCGCCGTGTGAAAACGCATATAGATTGAAGTTCACCTGAATTCCTCTATACTAAGAAGTCGTCTCATTTGTGGGCTCCGCTATTGGCCAAGTCCGGTGAGTCCCGGACTTAGCAACCGCCGCACACCTTGCACATGACGTCGTTTGCGTCTGACCCGTCTGATGTCCCGATATCCAGCAACGCTGTTCCTTAAATTCGCGGGTGGGCAACACATCGCTTTGTTAGATGACGTCATCCAGTTCCATGGCGCAAGCTTAAACCCAATTATCCGACTTCAATTGCACACAAAAAATATCTCTTCTCGATGATAACCTGCTACATTATATGAGTCTACATCGGTCGGTTCGACATCAGGGATTCGGGCGCGGCATTACTGCTGGTGCAGGAAGGCCAGATGGTCCCCACGCGTGCGAGTTCGCATTCAAGGCTTTCATCTCCTCTGCCGCTCCCCGTCTATTTCGGTGCCAGAACTGCTCGAGCTGTATAGTGGATGTGTGTTAGCACTTAGTCTACGACCGGCACCCTGCATCGCGTTCAACAAAATAGAGTCTAAAACCTACCAGCGCAGCTAACTTCTCGGGCGCGTCCTCTTGTATAAAATGACCGACCTCAGGCAACACCTCGAGTTGGTACTTGCCCTGCATCTGCCCGATTGTCAATTTCTTATCCAATCTGTCAGTGCCGGCCAGTACCAGCATCTTCCCCGATCGCGCGTCCAGGAACTTCGAGGATAGGTCCGTGAACCACGATTTCCAGAACGGCTCTGTCGATGATAAATCCGTAACCCAGTAGTGCCGTCCGTCTGAGCCTTGTTGGATAATCCCAGGTACCGAGACCGATGCTGAGACCGGGTTGCGCACAGTATGCGACTTGACACTGTCATTTCGTCAGATTGTGCTTGTTCAGACAAATGGTGAAAATTATTGTTGACTTACTGCCACCGGATGCCTTGCTCGAGCGACCTGAAATATTGCGGCCGACTAGCTAGGTACGTCCGCATACTTCCTAACCCCTCCAAGGCAGACCCCTCGACGACATCAAGTACAACTAGCCCAAGTATGACCGGCTTAGGGATGTCGCCCGACGGCCAGAATTCCGACAGTCGACGGATCGCGTCGGTCACGACGGCGCCGCCTAGGGAGTGGCCCACAATCACTACCTCGACCGGCTTGTTGTCGTGCAAAGGAACGGGAGAAAGGCCCATTGCGTAGGCGACAATATTGACAAAATCTCGCACAAGTGTATCTAAGCTGGCGTCCCCTTCGTCCTGATCGACGGGCCTCGTTGCGCCATGGCTCCGAGCGTCGTAGGCAAGCACGCCAACTTCGGGCAGAGATTCATGAAGACGTGCTGCAAGCAGAGAAAATGTCAGGCCGCTTGACCCAGCGCCGTGGTGAAATATGAACCATGTTGGCGACTTAGAAGCTGATGGTGTTGGTGCGGTGTAGTATACCTTGAACGCGCATGGGGGTGTAGAAAGATGAGGCGAACTTGAAGCGCCCCAGTACGCCGTCCACGGTGTTGCCGTGTAATTCTGTTTTCGTGGGCGTCTGTGACGAACGGGTTAATAAGTTTTCAAAATCAACTAAAGTCTGGGAGCGAACCTTGCTGGGACTGCGAATTCTGCCGGTGCAGTGTTGGCGGACGGGGACATCGGACTCGTGTCCGAGGCAGCTTGCTCGTCGTCGTCGTCGTCCTGTTCATACGCGTGATCTGCTTCTTCCGGGATGACTTGATCTGGCGTAAAAGAGGTCGAGAGTTTTGACTTCAGTAAATTCTTTTGTAGACTGGACATTCTTGTCTAATTCTATCCTGTGGCAGCAATTGCCAGAACGCGTGCAACATCGCTCGGACGGGAGGAATGGGATAAGCAGACTTGGTTGTGAGGTTATGCAGGGCTGAGGTTATCGCTCCATATTAGCAACAAGAATCCCACTGGCAGTTCATCTCGATGTTCATTACAAACAGCATCTCAATTTGCAGCATACATACATTACACAGGCAATTTTTAATTTCACGCTCCCATTGCAAATACATACAAAACAACGAGCCCTCGTCCACCACGCTCCTTACACTCACTCACTCCCTCCCTCCCTGCCGAGTGTCCATAAATAGAGCTCGCAATCCACGTATTTTATCCCTACACATTGCCATGCAACGTTACTTTGACTTTTTCGTTTCTTCTTCATTCTCGGTTTTGCTTCCCAACAGGCCGTCCTCATTCCAGGCGAACATGACGTACCCGATAACAACGACATTGGCGACAAGCGCCGCAACGAGACCCGCCCATTGTCTATTTCCGTCTAGCCGTGCCAATTAGCTCAATATCGCTTCACCGACAATCTCATGACGCAAAACACAAAATGCTGACGTACCGAAGATAAAGTTAACTGACAGGTAGAACGAACTTAATGGGGCCGTGACCATCGCGATTGTGAATATAGCGAGTGCCCTGACAACCTTACTATGTATGGCTACGTTAGCAACACTCAATTCCATGAGATGTGACATGAAGACTTACGGAGGAACAGATGGCGAACCGGCCGCCTGGGCTGCTTGTGACGATGATGCGACGGTTGACATTTTTGGAGGTAATACTTATTGGATTCCTACAAAACAGTAAATATATACTCCTCGCCAAACAGTCAATTGCCCGCAATTGAATGGAAAAGCACTTCATGTACGCGCCTCGTTATCAAAAAAATGTGACTTACGGCACTGCTATATAATCCCCCGATAACCTGACACGTTTCTTCGGACTAGGCAAGCAAACGCGGCTTCTGGTGCTTGTTCCACTGACGCGATACCGTCACGCTATCGACGTAGGCGCCAGAGCGTATTTTGGACACATCAGTAATCGGCTGCGATGGCCCAATGTCACACTGCTCATCTGTAATTGGCGGCCAAAATACCTAACACAACTGGCCAGCAAAACCACCGACTTCTTTTGCGAGTAAAATTTTGAAACTGCCTTTGATACAATGACAAGTTATACAAATTTGTTATATACGCTATATGACAATATATGACAGTAATCCACCACCAACAGCACCTTTTACCTGTCGCCCTCGCCCTGCCGCGCAAACCCCCCTTTTTGGCACGCAATATACCATGCACTGAGCACTGCCAGACCATCCTATATACCCAATGTAACAAAACCGGTGCAAATCCAATAAATACAATAACAAAGCGACAATTTTGATACAAATAAGGACACCATATTTCCCGACTCCGCGAGATCTAGCAAAGTCTAGGGAATTAATGAAGGAATACATGAAAATAAATACCAGCAAGCCCATCCCCGTACGATCTAAATACAAACTTCTATGATATAATAAAATACAGTGAAATTTCAGCATATTTATCGCCGCGCGGATCGCGAGTTTGCGCATTGGAGACATTCGAGCGCGTGGTTGGTTTCCTGCGACCGTAGAGAGCAACGCCAGCACACGGTGCGGTTGCAGCTGAAGCACGAATACGAGTCCGGGTCAGACATGTACTCGTCTAACATGATCATATTATCACAGTCCTCGCATGCCAGGTCGCTGGCCGGAGAAACACGTCCTCGGGATCCGACGTGGGCCTGTTGCTGTGTTTGCGCTGCCTGGAAAAGACGCCGCAAAGTTGACGCTAGTAAAAATCAGCACCGGCACTCCAAGTATATTAAAAACAATCTAAAGATGGCTATACCGTGAATATGCGTCTCGGTAGGTTTCTCGCTCCGCTTCTTGATGTTTGCAATGTGCCCGAACCCAGGCCCGCTGCACGAAGACAAATCAAGGTCGTCGTCGCATGCCCCGTGGATAGTCCGCTTGCGCGCCATCCCTGCGCTGTGCTGCAGTCCAAACGTCGATCCGCTGGGTACGCTATGCTGGAACATGTTATACTCGGCGTAGTGCGCGTATTGCATTTGCGGTTGCTGGTTGTGGAGGAACATCACTCGACGCGAAATGACAAACTACCCCCCACACGAGATGATGAGAACCCCCTGAATGAGACCCGAAGTTAACCAGTACACGACTATGCCGGATCTAAGGGCGCACGACTGTCGGCTATGTGCGTCGCGAGTTTGTAGGGAACAAACGGGCAGAGTGTGCGATATGGGGGCAAAAAAAACTGTCAGGATAAGTCATTCGCGGTGGGAGATCCTTCCCCTTGGGTTAGCATTGGACTTCATCTGAGTGAGCGATGAGGCCAGCCCAGAAGACGGTAACGCGACGACGGGCCGCGCGAAAAAAGTGTGCCCGATGCGGGCAAAAGCCCAGCGCGACCTGCCGTATTTGGACGCGTTGTCAGCCACGCCGTTATGTATATGGGTTAGGGTCCTACCCGCAAACCGAAGGGACGCGGCACATATTAACCCACCAAGATATGCTTAAGTTATAGAGAATTAAAATAGATACTATTACAGAGAATCCAGGATGAAATCATAGTTCCACAAGTCAAACCCATTCGTTGCCATTATTGGTAATGTTAGCAGCCATTATTGGTAATGTTAGCAAGTTACGCCTGCTCTGTCACGTGCTTAAACGAGTGACGCAGGGGGCAATTCCATCGCTCTTGCATTAGACGGCACCAGACCCAACGTTTTGACAACGGATCGCGGCGCGAACGCATTATGCATGCCCGGGTTCTTATAGTACAACATCACAGACCTATCATGACATCAACAGCATGACTGTCAATAATAAGACCAGCTAGGCAGTTTTCCACTTAACCAGTAGAACGCACTGCAATTTGCATGACCGAGCCACGTCGAAGCTCGTCGGAAGACCAGGCGTGGGATACCCTCGACGAGGGCATGACTCCAGCTATTATCGACGGTCTCAGGGACAGCGTGCGAGTCAACCGCGAAAGCCTGGCCGCCACGTTTCAGGAGGCCATGGTCACCGGAATCAAGGAGGCACTCTCGGATGAGTTTAGAACACTCTTGGCGACAGAGATTAAGCAGTCCTTGGGTGATATCAGGACTCTTTTCGCGGAGGCTTTGAGATCGGTCGCGCACGATTTGGAGCAGAGTACCGAGCGGGTAGTGGCAAATGGTTGGAATGCAACTGCGCCGCGAACGTCGCTGGTAGCTGGCACTGGCACTGGGATCAATACGTCCGCATCTACATTCAATGCACAGCAGCAGCCGGTACAATCGACCGCTGGTATTCCCGACCCGGCAGAGACCTCGCGACCGCTAATTAGTCGGCCCGTCAGCATACCGGCACCGGCAAATCCTGCGTCTACAATTCTCGCCCGTCCAGTGCCAGCCAGATCGGTGCTGCGGACACCTCACCGGCTAGTTCCCACATACAAAATGTCACGAGAGCTCGAGTCCGTCTTTGAGCTCTGGGAAGAGTGGGAGAACGGCCTCGACGGGAGGCCAAGCATCAAATACCTCGAGTACAATTACGGAACCCAATGGCGCGCAAACAGCGCAGAGAAGCAGTTCTTTTGTCGGAGGAAAGCTATCATCGACGAGGTTAGTCGGGTGGCGGAGGCCAACGAGAGTAATATCCAGTACGCGCTACAAGCCACCGATGCAAAACGACAGGGGTTAAAGCCCAATTCGCTTGATAACTTTGGCAAGGTGCTATTGAAAGAGCGGCGGGAGCGGCGGTTGGCTGCGGATACGGCGGCTAATCGATGAATCTATTAATGACCATGTAATACTATCCGATCAAATGATACCTCGGTGTTTTTGACTATCATACATATCCACATGTGCAACTCCATAATGTACAATACCACGTGCGTGATATATTCACTCATCTAATACGATATGATCCCTTTGAGGGCTTTTTCTATGTCTCGAGACGCGTTCGCCAGTACCTCCACGGCATTGCTAATGCTACTGACACTAAACACTTGCTTTGATGAGTCTCGCGTCTTGACTACCCGCACCCCGACTACCCGACCATCATGCCAAACAGTCAATAGGCCCCCATCACTGACCTCTGCTTCCTCTCCAGTTGCGTCCACAAACACATTCTTGCCGACAACAATCCCAAGCTGGACAAGAGGTGGGGACCAATTCTGGCACAATCTATCGGCATCAGCCCAGTCACTCGAAAACTGCGGAATTCCAATCTCGTCCTTATCGTCATTATCATTTCCAACCAAGTCTGGCGCAAGTCTAGGCAGACGCGTATCTAGGAGTGCCAGGTACGTCGTCATGGAAAATAACGTGAGCGGGTGCGAAACGTGGTCCAGAATAATGCCATCGACAAATATCTTATATCTGTACTTATTCGTAATCCGAAGTAACCGTGACGGCAGCGCATTCTTAATCGCCATTTCCAACGTCGCACACAGCAGGTTCTGTAGAGGGCTATTTGCTGGCAAGCCGACACTGGCCACTTGTTAGCAAAATACTCAGAACTGGCTTGTCCTGGCCACACATAGATCTTACATGTCGCAATCAACCTCAACATTAACGACGTCGGACCCACGCGACACGGTCATGACCTCAGCCTTGACGCCAACAATACATTCTCCCCCGTCGTCTAGCCGTATTCGCGCAGACCCGTTCGTTGTAGGTAAAATGCCGGCTGCAGCGTCAATAGGTCTGAACTGTAGTTGATTCCGGCCGTCAGATCGACATGGAGGCCGTTGCGAAAGCGATACGTTGAGGAATGACTCTTCTGCTAGCGACAGTGGCATTTTTTTACTATTATTCACAGCAGCTACCGCCTGTTGACGGTTCTGAGTTTGCGATGGTGAGCTCATGGAGCCATCCCTGAGAATTCTCCTCAAATTACGCGGGTTAGGGCTCCAGATGCACACCAGCATTGATGGAGCTGCGCTATTAATTACATCTTCCAAAATTTTCAATATCTTGAATTCAATATATTAACGGTTTATTAATTACGGAGACAGAATTGCAGTTGATAAGAGCCAACATCGCCAATAACAGAGGGCAAGCGAAAACGCGAATGCTATGACAGGGCTCTCAGTACCTTCATAAATACAGACTGTATTCTATCGAGCTGTTATCCTATATATAGGGGGCAGTAATCTGTTTGACAACCAGTTAGCATCCGATCTCGAACTAAGATGTCTTAGAAACTTTAGACCAATTGTAACATGAATCAGTAGTCAATTTTTTTCTTCCCCACTCCTTTGACAAAGTTGCAGATAATGTAGATAAGGTGCAAAGCACAGGTCATCATATAATATTCTCGTAGAATCGTGTAAGACAAGATAATGCTGTTACCTTTTCAGAGATTTGGTGACGTTGTTGTTGTTGAAACACATTCATCGATTGGCTGTAGGAGTAATCATGCAGCTTGTCGATTCTTTGTCGGTTTGCTAATCTGATTTCCATGTCAGAAAAATTCCTTCCATAGAGAATCTCAGGCTATTCGGGACATGATGGTGGTGAAAAAGTATACAATTTTCTGCTCTGTAAGTCTTGAAGACTTTCTAAAACGGTTCTCTGCATATAATCACGCAGGACCGGTGAAAATATTGGGACGCAGCTAACTATTCCTTTTTGGGATGGGTAAGGTATTGCGCTGTCTACCCTGTCTGTTTCAAGTTGTAAAATGCACTTTAGGTCATTCTTTCTTGTGTCCTTGACCCTACACGGACGAGCCATCGAGGTACCCTCGCAGCGAAGATTTGGCATCTGGGCTAGTTTTGCAATATGTTGAGCATTGACGCACAGTTGACACCGTTTGCAGCGTCAGTCTGTGTGGGATCTAGCTCGAAGCAAAGCTCGAGCCGAACATTGCAAGCGGAGTCGTCGCCGCAAAACCCTGAATTACTTAAAGCACATAAACTGTGAATAACTTCTTTAGTAGTCCATTTTGGAAAGTCGAATGCTATCCTTTAGCCAGAAGTCCTAACAATTCCGTCCCAAAGAGGAACAGCTGGCAAGGTCCCTGTGGCTTTTCTACGCTTAAACAAAAACTCTGTCTTGGGATTAGGGCTTGACTGTTTAGTCTTGCGCGGCCATCGAAACGCCATCAGGACAACCACCGCACAAGCGCCCCTCCACCTATTTGAACACCAGACACTAAGACTGCTGCATACTCAAACATCTGACTTCGAATAGGAGCTCTCTCAATTAATATCCTCTGCCGGAGTCATCTACAGCTGTTGGCTTATTAAGAAGGTGCGTAATTGCATGGTGTAGAATGTGGGATCCAGCTACGGGGTCGTTGCCTGATAAATCAGGGACGAGTTATGAAACCCCGTTGTTGACTGATCGAGTTTAGAATATCTCGAGTACACTTTCGTGTATAACTTCTGCTCAACATGACGATTGCAGACGAACTTAGGACCCGTAACTTCAGGTACTTAATCTATTTTGATCAATGAGGATCGCGCCATTGAAGCTAATTCAATGTAGTTTATATGGCCAATGGTGAGGTTTCACATACCGCGGTTCGACAACGTTCGCGAGTCGGTTTGTCGGTTCATGGAGCGATATTTTCGAAAGTCTAACATGAATTATCAGGGTCGGAATTCTTTCCATTATTATTTGTCTCGCTGTTGGTATTGCAACAATCTTCTCGTTCAATCTCGGACTCATTATTTTCTCCGCCGTCTGCATGTACGTCACTAGCTGAATTTACCAGTCTCCTCGTGACTTCAACTTCTGAGGCGGATATGATCTAACAGTGCAATAGCGCTACCGGTCTCACGTTAATCTTCGTGGAAGTCCCATTCCTCCTTCGCATTTGCCCCGTCTCCCAGAGATTCGACGACTTTGTCCGCAAATTCAATAATAATCTTCCCCGCGCAGGTTTCTACTTAATGTAAGCTTCAACGCTTTTGCTAGTACTCTGCACGTTGGCTTGGATGATGCTGACCAGACAGATTGGCTCTCATTCAGTGGTTTACGCTTTTTATCCGCGCGTCGTCCCTCATCGTTGCCGCCGTGTTCCTGACTATTGCATCCTCTTGCTATGCTATTGCCGCGCTCAAGAAGCAGGAATTCACTTCGTCTAACGCGCTCGGGGGCCAGGGACTTGCTCAGCAGATTATATAAGATGCAAAGTTAAGCAATACGGATCAGAAAAGAATGCAAGCTGGATCAGGATTAGTACGTAAATTGTTGGATCAGCGAGAGAGACAGATATGTGATCTTTTATGTAAATTTATTTGGAACGGGTGTTGGTCAAAGTCTGGTTATACAATCATTGAGGAAAATGATGACGAAATGGAATATACCGTTGAGCGTCTATGTATCTCTGTGGAATGATTGACTTTTATATAATTATCTATTAGGATGCTTTGTTAGCTAGGAATATAGTCTAAATGTATGGGATCTTGATCTCAAGAGACCTCGCGCAGGTGGAAGAGATAATACGACGTATTGTGCCAGTGCGCATTGTCGTAATTCAATGTAAAGTCGTACTAGTAACGAGATGAGCAGATCTGGTCGATACATAAAGTATACAGATTTAGTAGAATTGAGATTGATGCCACTACATGCATGCGTAGGGCTAACAGTGCAGGATAGTTTAATTGGGACTAGACCTCCAACAACTCGCTTTGAATAAGAACCCCCCAAAACGTCGATACTGTCATCGATTCATGGTCATACCAGATTCATAACTTGAACAATCCAAGCGGCAAAATGCCGCCACGTCATTTTGCTCAAAGGAAAGGCGTAAGTATAAAGGGCAGGATCTCGACACACACTCTCGCTAATGCAGTCCTTTTTGTACCCACAGCCTCCACAACTTCCTGGCGGGGCATACTCTGTTACTAGTCACAATAATCACTCAGGATCGTTCTCGCATATATCGGGGGGATCTAAGACTTCATTTGAAAGGGCAAAAGAAGCGGAGGAAGCGAAAAGACGGAAAGAGGAGGAGGAGACCAGGGCTGCGTACGAAGAATTTGTGAAAAGTTTCCATGGGGACGCGAATAGCGATATCAATTTCATTCGAGGCGAGTCTTCTGGTATGTTTGGATCATTGATTTTGTGACATGAGTATCAAAGTGATTAACAACCTTACAGCTACGGGACGTGGCTTCAGAGACTCTTTTACTCCTCCTACTGGGCCAAAGAGAAGGTTTCAAGGCACACCTACTTCATCTGCTGAAATAGACGTAAACAACTGTGTGGGTTTTTCTAGGGTTAGTTGGCATATTGATTGAATGGATAGAATCGACTGCCGAAGCGACGACACATCGACCAGCTGGGAGAATTGAAACGACCGGATCAGGCCCGACTCGACAAGATAGTTGCTCAAGAGTCGGATGCATTCTCAGATTCGCCAGACAATCCGGCCACTATAGCACGTACATTATATCTCGGTGGTCTTCCATCCACCTCAACGACTACATCCATTAACAAGCTAGTGTCAGAGTTTGGCATTGTCAAGAGTATCACAATCAATCCGCCTGATCCAAAGCGACGCGGCGTTAGTGCGTACGTAGTATTTGACAGCTCAGACGATGTCGAAAAAGCACGTACATCATTAGATCGGAAATACTTGGGCGAAGGATTTTGGCTAAGCGCGTCGTTTGGCAAAGATGAGGGTCCAACAGCTCGACTGGATTCTAGAAGCGGGTTTCCGTTCAACGCGCAACTGCCATCAGATGCAATTTCGAGCGGACCTCGACGAGGGTTTGGGACAGTTGCGCCGCCGGTGTCACTCGGTTCATCAGTCGCGGCACAACCGCTGGGCGGACTGCAAATTAAAGTCCAGTACCCGGATTCACTTCAATCATTGCGTCTAATTCACTCTATGGTGGAGAGTACTATTAAGTTTGGCGCTGAGTTCGAGGCAGTGGTAATGCAGCGCGAGAAGAATAATCCTACCTTCGCGTTCCTGTATGACTCAGATTTATCCGAACATATATACTATAGGTGGAAGCTTTGGAGTCTAGCTAGTGGTGAAGGGATTGAGAATTGGAGCACCCAGCCAGCGGCGATATTTAATGACAACGTGTTATGGATCCCGCCTCGGGTGGCAGCTACCATCGATGACGAATTAGAACGGTTAGACAACCAGCTACTGGACGATGAAGAAGAGGACAAGAGAAATGCCGGACGAGATCAGTCGGAGCCTTGGCTGGGCCCCATTCTACACTTGCATTTGACGTTGCTATTACAGCACATATCCATGCGCAGAGGTTCGATTGCGAGGTTAATGGCCTTTGCGGTCGACAACGCGTTCGCCGCCGAGGAAATCGCTGACGTGACTTGCCAGAGTATCGTCAGCAAAAACGCCTCGACGAATATGCGCGTCGCGAGGTTGTGGGCCGTTGGCGATATCCTATATAACTCTGGAATGGGAATCGGCGGAGCCAACAAAGGCATATGGAAGTATCGTGGATTGTAAGTAGAGGTGCAAAGGACGACAATATGGTTACTAACAGACTCAGATTTCAAACAAAGTTGATACCAGTCTTCGCAAACCTGTATGAGGTATTCAAGGCATTTGACGGCCGTATTCGAGCAGATAATTTCAGAAGACAGATCTTGTCGATACTGAATGTGTGGGAGGTCAGTGACAAGTCATCTATAAGTTGCTTCAAATGGCGGTGCTAAATTCTCTCAATTAGGGATGGAATGTTTTCACACATGATTCATTGGCCGAAATGACCAACCAATTTCTCGGAAAAACGAAGGAAACAGCAGAGGAAAAGGATCACAGTGATGCAGCATCGTCTACAACTGCCGTCGACTCAGTGTCGCAAGTAAGATCAGCAGTTGAAGGAGAAGGTTCCATCAAAAAAGTTGCGGCAAGTCGATGGAAGAAGGTAGAGAAGAGTGCTAGTTCAACCGAGGTAGATATGACTAAGCTTGATATTCCTCCACAAACTACAGACGAAGCGAGCTCAACGGAGTCAAGGACTAAGAAGTCGAGGGCCAAACCGTTTGATATTGCCGACTTGATCCATCCGGAATTGGATGGAGAACCATTGACAGAGAGTGACGATGAAGACGTAGACCCAGAAGGTCAAGATCAAGTCGAAGATGGGAATGTTGATAACGGAGCCGCGAAAGATGTGAAAGGGGAGCAAGATGAATAGTTTTGGCACTTGTAGTTTTAGACATGGAAAAGGCGTTGTTATAGGTGCATTAAGGCGCCGTGTAGGTGTTCATTGATCATCTTGCAATAAACCTCACGTGCAAATGACGAAAACCAACGCGGAGACTACGCCATCCGGGGCATCAAACCCAAAATGTGCGCGGCGCTGCAACTACCATCCCCCTACAACCGAACCAAGATTAGATTCTATCAACAATGTCAAATAATGGTGGTGCTGCAGCATCTTTCAACGATATTCTTCGTCTCTTAACAACTTCTTGCAAATTGCCACTGGCCAGCTCGCTTCCGGTTGCGTCGGCTCTAATCAAAAATGGCCTCACCACGTATGTCGTTTCAAGTTCTCATTAGACAAGTCTGTCGAAATATAACTAATCTGTTATTTAGGAAGGAACTAATTGGAGCCAAGCGACAAGAAGAATTACACGAAATATGCCCGTCTTTAGATGAACAACAACTGACCAAGTTGCGCTCAGTATGTTCGGCGTCGCCGCGCAAACGTGGGGCACCGTCAACAACCGGGTCAGCGGCCGTGACCAAACGCGGTCGCAAATATGCAGTCAAAGATAGGGATGCACCAATCGATGACTCAGAGCTAGAGCTACCAACTGTCCTTGATGAAGAAATTATAGAGAAAACAGTAGTCAACGTTAATAGGGCACCTTTGATGATGGTCTTCGCGACAAGTGTGCTGAAGCATCAATATCCTACATATGGAGCTGGATCGCATTTGTCCCTGGCGTCTGCTGCTGCCGCTAGCGCTGCACGGAAAAAGGCGAAGAGCATTGGACTCTTACATGGTGTTACTAGCGGTAAAGGCGAGGAGGAGAACCGAGATGTGCCAGAAGGATACCGTACTCTACGTGCGTTTGGAACTATTGACGTAGCCATTATAAGGCGCGGAGATAGGGAAGGATACTGGGGATTAGATATTGATGCCATGGAGAGGCAAGCTGAGACAGGGAACGCGGATCCGGAAGTAAAGTGGATTCACCCAGCACAAGTTCGGGCATACCTTGTTCGTGCGTTTGGGGAGAAAAATCTGGCGATCGTGAACGGCGCTATCGAACTACTTATTCGATCGTGGGAGGAACGCGAACCGGAAAACTGGAGCGAGAGAGCTTGGGGTTGGTATGTCGGTGTCAGGCCCGAAATTAACTACGGGAGAGAAGGGTGGGGCCAAAAAGGGACAGTGAACTGCAAGGATATTCTACGGTACCGAGTAAAGTCGGAGGCAACCTCTTAAATGATTACATTACCAGATCTGCGATTCGCAATCATCGCTTCGGTCGAAGCAGCTCTTCATCAATCATGGCTTGTGGGCCCCAGAAAGATTCTGAGCTGACCTATAGCCGCATGTTAACTCATGGTGATGTTGCCATGAAGATCTACTGATTGGCTGGAGTATCGACGATAGCTTCGCGCCGTAGAACATCTAGTGAGACTTCTATTGGGGGCGGGGAGCAATTAAAGACCAATCAACATCGTTATTAAGAGTTTCTTGGCACTTGCATCAAGTGGAAGTTCATAGTGATACATTGTACTTGCGTAGCGAGCGTTGGGTGGGCTTGGGAGTGCTGATGTTTCACGTCAGTCATTGCGATTTTTCCAGTTGGAACTTTTAACGGACGGCGAGCTTACTGCCGGTCTATATTGGCGCTACCCACACGACTCTCTAATAGCGGCAGCGCCATTCTTTTAGACCCGAACTAAGCTATTCCCAGGTCAACAGGTGGTGAAACAGGACACCTTAATGTCTAGTTATTTAATATATTTTACATCAAACTTTTGCGAAAGCAAACAACGAATACCGACGTGAATCAAAGTTGCCCTTACCGCGATCGTAAATCTCCAGTTGCCGAAACATACAAAAAACTATAGGTACTAGTAAATTTTGATCGAACACTGCCAAAATACTCTACAATGAATCTCTAGTTGTGGATATCAAGACCGTTCTGAATGCCGAACAACTTGGACGAAGCAACTGCGCTGTATTCTTCTATTTGATTGCAATATTGGTCTGAATGTCATTAGCGACAAGTGGAATATAACGACTTAGAAAGACACGTACTGATTTGAGCAGAAATAAGAATGTTATCCAGTCTCGATGGCTCAGCTGGAAGCTTGAAATGTTTTTGCCAGTCATCCTCTGAGACTGTCGGCAGATTAGCCCGCTCGCGAAGGGCATTCTCAGATCGCTATATAACACATAAGCGTCTGACAATTCACTGCTACTATAAAACAAACCATACCGTTTTCTGTATCCACTGCTGAATCTTAGACTGCTCCCTTGCAAGTTGGCGCTGGAAGTAATTGAACGTGCCCTGTTCTGCATAGTAGTCATCAACGGACTCGAGCAAGAACTCAACATTCTTTTCGAGATAAGGGTCAATTGCAAGGTCCAGGCTGTCAAAGTTAGGGGCCAAGGCTGAACTAGAAACGAACGAATCGGGATCGCCCTTCTTCGTGAATGTTGGCGAATCAAGGTGTTGCAGGAGTGCTGTGGCGAGATGTGAGTTCTTTACCGAAACAGGGAGCTCCTCCAAAATGTCAAGATAGGTCAAGTTATTCTTCACAACTGCCTCGCTGGAAAATTTGCCGCCGGATGCCTTATTAGTGGCCAAGAATTCGGCCGAAAGCCGATAAGCTTTGAGAGATAGGCTGCTTTGCGACGAACGGCTGACATCGTGGACCAAAACAATAGAATTTGGGTTAGCAGCCTGAAAGGCAACAAGATTGTCAACAAGAGCCTGGTTAAAGAAGCCGCCCAAGTATGAAGAGATGTAGTATCCAATTGGATTGGCTTCGATGTTGACCTCTTTTAATAGTCGTATCATATCCGCCTGATAGCGTAAATTTGCCTTTGACCGTGGAGCAGAGGCATCGTCGTTGCTAGAAGAAGACCCAGAACCTTCGGATGGTGGGAATGGGAACGCATGTGTAACTTGAAGAACTGAGTTGGCATCGAGACCTAATATGAGTCCGCAGACTGTAGCAGGAAACGCTTCAGACGTGTGCTTTGTGAGTTTCAATACAACCTGCATTCGTTTAGTACCATTATATAGCCAAATACAACGTATAAATTTGCTTACACCTGAATCTATGACAACCGAATAGACTGGTGTTGTAAGCTCGGGTAACCTATGTCGAGCCGCGTTAGAGGACACTCTTAAAAGCCGATAGTGGATATCAAACCTACACTGTAACTGGAAGTGACATTGTGAGAATTTGATTCACGAGCTAGTCCAAGATAATACGAATCAACCTGCGATATAAGTTGCGCGGTTGCTCTACTTCGTCGAATTATGGAGCAGATCTGATCGCGCCAGATTTTTTTCGTGCTTTTTGTCCAAGAGACACAAATTCCACTTTCCTACCGAATGGCGCATATGTAGTACCGTCGAAGTACTCTGTAGCATGGACATATTTTGGTACAACGCGACGGATCTTTAACCCTTCCCACATGTATGACCCCTTTCACGTGACACGAATATTCGAGCCGCACAAAAACTTCGCAATAGATCATCGATCAAACAGCAGGTGCTGAGATAATTGTATTGTTGCATTCTTGGCCCTGTTACAGTTATTCTTCAAATTTCTTATTAATGCGATGTCGCCTAGGTCCCAGAAAGAGCTATCTTGGTCAGACTCTCAGCTAAGGTCTTGTTTAACAACTCTGTTGTCGCCAGATCATGAAGCTGAGCTCCCGGTACACCTCGGTGCTGCAACCGTTTGCCTTGGATCTTCTGCCGCTATCCAGTCTGCCGAGCCTCAAGTGCTTCACAGAGTTCGGGTACGACTGTCGGCACTCTTGCAGTCACATTCTTCTCCAGTGCGTCTGTGCGGTGCGGAATTAGTATATACTCTAGCTGGAGCTGATTGGGAATCGCTGGCATCACACGGCGGAACATGGATCAAGCTTCTTCTCACAATCCTAGAGGTATAATTCATACTGATGTCTACGACTAGCGCTCTTCTAACCATTCGCAGAAGCGAAATGACAACTTACGGACATTGAGTGCCGTAATTCGAGCTTTGTGCAAACTGTTTTCCTTGACGCGTGGAAAACCAACGCTAACCCGAGAGCTGGCCACACCAAACATCCCCCCGTTTGTGACTTCTCTGCTGGCGTTATCTTCATCATCAGGTCAACCAGATCTGCGTGTGTTATCAATCACTTTACCAGCCTTGTATGCGATCCTGCGTGACCATCCGACGACTTTCAGACCGTTCGCAGCAAAGCTATCAAATAATATTCTCTACCCTATCTTGAATTTTTCAAGCCGAACTGGGAAGCCAGTTAGTTGTGAAATAGAGCGCTGGGCCAGAAAGGTATATGTGTCGATGTATCTTACGGTGCCAAAAGACCAGCTTCTAGAATGGAGAATCGCAATTTTGAAAACCATTGGAGAGATGCATAGAGCCATTTCACGGACATTCAATATCATTGATGGTGCGCTACATATTGAAAGTCTACAAGAGAGTGAGAATACTGATAGAGCTCTACAGAAGACGCTGATTATCAAGATGTCCCTGCTGGGTGGGACTCTACAGTAGACGTTCAGGATACATTTGTTGGAGTCTTGAGGATAGAAATGCTATTGCGAACATTGGAATCCTTTCTAAGTACTTCCACACAGTCGCTGGTGCAGGTGCCAATAGCCCGTATCGTGCAATTAATCGACAGACTGTTGTCTCTCAATTCAGAGAATATACAGTTCAAGCAGACCTCAGATCGAACTACGCGGGACTTCATACTGTCTCTGCTTCCTTCAGTGCATGCGAACGTTTATGGTTTTTTGACCACTCTTGTTAAGACGTAAGTGAGGCGGCTTAATGAAGCGATGTATATTCTGACGACTTCTATTCAGTGCTGGTCAGTCGCTATTGCCTCACTCGTACACTCTCTTGTCACACGTTGCGACTATTCCTACTTCCCAAAATTCGTAAGTATTGCCCATTAGATGGTGCTATAAGTGCTAAAATTTATAGTCTATATAATATTCCTCTTTACACCTTTCTGGCCGAGTTTCTTTCTGTCATCGCCTTCGTGCCGGCTAGTCTCAACTCGGAAATCAATCATGCTGTTGATCTCGCACTCTCGAATTTGTCTTCTGCTCAGCATACCCCGAGTAGTCTACCTGACTTTGCAAGCCATCCACAGGCGTTTATCAGCCAGCCGCCATCGCAGCTAACTAAACCGGCCATCAATTTTTTAACTGCCGTGGTAGGTACAGTGCCTGACCTTCCAGCAACGACGAGATCCCTTATTGATCGATTCAGCATCCTCCGCAATCATGCTGGGTGGGAGGAAGAAAGGCTGCTACTTGAAGCTGTCGTACAACCTGGTCGAAACATTCGTTGGAGCATTCTACCAATGGTCTCGCGCAAACTTCCGAAGAGCCACAATCTGGGTAGTATTTTGCATCCACGTTTTCCGCCCGTGCCAATGCGATTTGAAGATACTTTGGGTAGCCTTGCTGCAGCTGATTTGGAGTATTTGGCTGGCAAGCGCATGGAGGAGCCTGAAAATGACGAAGACGAAAAGGAGCAAGATGAGCCAGATTTGAAAACGGTTGTAGAGGAACCACCAAGGATTAGCAGGAGGGCTACATTGGACACCGAGCCTGACGTTAGTACGGACACTTCAAGTGCATTACTTTCGAGCGTCCCCGATACCACCAAATCCGCAAAGACACCGGAAAGTGACCTTCTACCTGAGATTAACCCAATAGAAGACGTCGAACCTGTACAGCCTCATCCGACTGCTGACTCCTCAAAACTGCAATCGTCGACGTTTGCAGAAACTTTCCCGGCTCCGCACGTTTCGGCTGGGCCGGACGCGACCTCCGTAAGAAAGGATACGGCTGCGCCAACCTTGGCATCCGCGAGCTATCAAAGGTTTAAGATTGTGGTTCCAATAGTTTCACCTCCCACGACGTCTCAAGCGGTTAGTCCCGTTGTAGAATCGCTCGTCCTGAACATTGGCAATGAGCCGTCGCCGGAGCGCAAGCGCTCAAGAGAGAGCAGTACCGCTGAAGAATCTAAACGGCCGAAGATTCAACAACCAGCGGCAGGAGAAAGGTCAGCCGATGTTGAACAGTTAAATTCTGATTCTGACCGCGCTGGGACCACGCAAACCTCACCAGAGGTGGCTCCCGTTAACTCTATTCCTAATCGTACGGCGTCCGCCGTAGGCACGTCAAGTGATGGAATGGTACAACCACAGGATGGTGTAGGCACTACAATTGAAACAAGCGGAATTATATTTGGGTCGGAGAAACATGGTGTCAAGCGTGATTCTTTCGATCAAGATGTTCCAGTCGTGCTAGATGAAGCTCGCAAAGGCGGAGACAACGGCGTCGACAATCCAGACGACTTCGTCATACCACAGATAGATACAGAATGGTCCTCAGATGAAGACTAAGGAATAGGGAATAGGTAGAGCCGACGTACTGTACACTATGCTTCACTGTGAACTACCTCTATAGCATTTATTGGATAAATTCCACTTCATTGTCCCCAATATCTAGATCTTTCATAGCATCCCAAATTCTACTCGCAACGACATCCAGCTCTTGACATGCATCAATGGTAACAACTTTGCCCATTCGCAAAGCACCAGGATTTGCCCCATCGCCTAGTATAATCTTAAAACATTCTCTGACCTTCGCCTGAAACTCGCTTACTTCGTATCTTTCTCTACCAAAGTCGGCTCTTGCCGTTTGAAGTTTCGCATTGTCCGGATCGACATCGAGGAATATTGTTACGTCAGGTTGTGGTAGTCCTCGATCTGGTGCTAGACACCATTCGAGCGACATACCGGGAACACCCTTGGCCAGCGAGTATGCGACACCAGACGGCACATATCTGTCTAAAATAACAGTTTGGCCGGCTGCTAATGAAGATAATATTGACTCACGCAGCTCCCATCTATTTGCAGAGAACAGTAGATGGATTGCTTCGTCGGGGAGATGGGTCTTCGATACCAGGTATGCATTGATGGCCTGTCCTATTTGTGTAGAGCGATCTAAGAACAGTCACTACATCGCACTAATATACAAACAGGCATACAAATATAAATCATATACCTGGAACTTTCTGTACTCGAACTCTGTCTGCGCCAAGTTCCGTAGCAAGTTTCTCATACAGCAGTTGGCATTGGGTGGTCTTGCCCGCGCGATCAAGCCCTTCCAAAAGAACTAGTAACCCCCGGCTACTCTTTGGGCCTTCAGCTGTCATATTGATAGTGCTTACTTGCAATAATTATTGCGGGCCACTAACCTAAAACGCTAAAAGACCAGACAGATGTCACCTGAATGTAGCCGAGGCGGGAGCTCCTGTAGTTCGATGTGTGGACAAGGTTAGGCGCGTCGCGAACGCGTGAAGTTTACTCTGCGCCGCAACACAAGTAACTTATTCAAAACTGCAATGCCAATTACTTTAAACGTGGCGACGGAAACTTGGGGACGGTATTTTGGAAGCACGCTGCGCAGTTTGATCCGGTGTGCTCGAGACACTGTGGGTCTAGAGAAGAGGCAGGGCGACATGTATACATCAACATATAAAAATACGCTACTTTTGTTTAGACCTGGACGCTGACAGATTGGTTTGGAAAGGTACTCTGATGCTCGCCCTCACTTTCACGATGGTCTATGCCTACGCGATCTTGTGGCCGCGTGATAACGGGTCTGTATCCGATGGGCACGCTCAACTTGGCCGGCATCATCGCCGCCATAGCGGTTAAGCTCAACTGTGTCGAAATGCATAGTCGAAGTTACCGCAATTTTGGGTTCTCTGATTAGTGTTTGCAAATGGTTCCTGTGGACGATCTGCCTAACGCAGATTTATCCGGAGAAACTGACACTGTACGTCGTGAAGGACACGATGGTGGTTAAGACGTTCGAGCAAAGACCCGACATTCTTGATATGCTGCGGCGTGCCGGTCGTGTTTGATCTCGTTCTGGTGTCTGTCCGCGCGGGTGTTGCGCTAAGAAACGGCTTCGAGGATGAGGAACAGGAAGTTCGAGAATAATTACTCTTGCGTCGAGCAAACAACGCCTGTGATCGAACGACGTGAGAGGTCGCGACACCGCCATTGATGCAACGATGCTACACACCAACCCTTAGTCTAGTGCCACTGACCAAATCAGATTCGAGTTGTGACGGACTGAGATCGTCTTTCTACACGTACGAACACGCTACTCCATTCGGGCCCTTGCCAGCCAAATGCTAGTATGTACGCAAGGTGGCATCGGATCTGGTGTTGTCAAAACGGTGGGTCTGGTGCCGTCTAATACTTTTGGTAAAGTTCGCGACAAAACTCAACCAGCCAAACTGCCGTAGAATTGCCCAAACCCATGACTCTTCAGCAAAATAACGGTCGAACAGGCGTTTCGCGCACGAGATATTAATATTTTCAAGGTGTCAAATTCTCACGTTCCTTGCAAATATCTTGCAAATATCGTTGTGGTACAGTTCAAGGCAGAGCGCTATAGAGCATATTATGGTTCGAACTGTGGGATTCCGGCTGCTTAAACCGCTGCTTGCGGGCAGGATAATACCGGCTATAGCCATCCCCTCCGTGGCCTACCCCAGGCGATATGTCGATGTCATGCAGTCGCCTAGCGGGTCCATCTTGCCTTCTAGTAAGTCGACAAGTTTCATGTCGCCGTCTGGTGCATACCGGTCATTTTCAAGAAGTGCGGTTAGACGTCATGGACACGTTCACGAGCCAAAGCCTGGGGAAGAGTATGATTTCACGATTGTCGCAATTCTTTGTATGTGGAGCGAAACGCTGACTAGTGATTTGAGGATACACGTCACATTTATTACTCGAGAAGGAGACCAGGTTCACATAAAGGCCGCAGAAGGTGATAATTTATTGGATATCGCCCAAGCGCACGATTTGGATATGGAAGGTACGTCCGGCCTTCAGGACCTTTGACATACTGCAAGTATAATGGAGCTAACACTGCGATAGGAGCGTGTGGCGGTTCTTGCGCGTGCTCGACTTGCCATGTTATTGTCGACCCAGAGTTTTACGATTTGATACCTGAGCCGGATGATGACGAGAACGATATGTTGGATCTCGCGTTCGGACTAACAGAAACGTAAGTGCATGTATATGCTGTGCTTGAGAACTTATCTAATATTTCCTTTTAGGTCTCGTCTTGGGTGCCAAGTGAAACTTACTAAAGAACTTGACGGTCTAAGAGTAGCATTGCCACAGATGACTCGCAATTTACAAGCAAGAGATTTTGAAAAAAGAACCGATGAGCGGCCTCAACAATAAATAATACGACTAACTACAATTCAATCATATGCATCTATTGGAGATAAGGTAATCTTTTGGCGATGCTATCCATATCATGCACGTATCATAGACTTCAACTAAAGGTCGTCTGCAATTCGGTTTGAGTTTATTTGGTACTTGGATACTCCTTTTGTCTAGACACCCCTTTGTATATACCAACTCAGCAATATATTGTACAAATAGCATACGTTGTTTGCATAGAAGACCAATAATCGGCAGATTTATTTGAAATCTGGATTTAATCTAATTACACTGCAAGGGCAGCCGCGGCCTTCTTCTGCGCCTCGATAACGGTATTAAACAATTTCACCACTGCAACTAAGAGTTAGCTATGAGTACGTATCCAATCAGTCGCATTCATTCATACCTCCCCTCTTGGCTGTTTTCTTCAGTAGCTTCTCGCGCTCTGTGTTCCTGTGCACCGCGTCAGGATCTGGTGTCTCTCTTTCGCGAACTCCGGTAATGACGTCCCTAATACGTTCCTTATCGAGCAATTGTTTCTTTTCCAGTCGTAGTTCTCGTCGCGCTTTGGCTTCCAGCTTAGACTCCTCAATTGCCTTCGCTGTTTGCTTAGAGCGCACTAAAACGGGATCTTTTCTATCATGCGCCTTTAAATGAGACGACAAAATAGCTGTCATGGCAGAGGAGAAAGCATCTGGGTCAGCCTTTCGTTTCTCTACAAGGATCGTTAGATGAGAACTACCGACTATTACAAGCGACGGGACCTTACTCTTCGTCCGCTTCTCGTTGGCGGCGAAATTCATATTCTCGATTTCTTCGTCGGAATCTGATTCCGACTCCGCCTCATCATCGCCTTCAGCGTTGCCATCATCGTCTTCTTGGTCCTCCTCGTCTGCTTCTAACTCATCGCTGTCGTCCTGCTCTTCATTGGAGTCACTGTCAGGCTCGACTTCGGCCACGTTCTCGTCTATGGATTCTTCTTCTATGTCATGTTGCTCTCCGTTTGAGAAATCTTTCACATCAAATTCGTCATTAGAGGGGTCTGACAACTCATCAAATGATTCAGCATATTCTATCTCTATTGTCAGGGCCAGTATCTATTTAATGTATAATAATGAACAGTGAACGACGACATTACTTACTGATGTCGCTAGTAGCGTCTTTGCCTACAATCTTTCTCTTTTTATTGGAGTAGAACGTCTTGTGCTTCATCCTCGAGTCCATGTTGGATCCGACCTTGTTTGAACTTGCCATGGTCAGTAACTCTTTCCCATTTGTTAGTGGAACCAGGTATTCCTTTCGCTTCTTTCCACTGGGCTTTGTTGGTCCGGGCATTGTCGAGCTTTGTTGGTAGATCCTGTAATTTGACACGGCTGCTAACAGGCAGAAGGCCACGAAAAGTTTCTGATGGTCGTTTGAGTCGCTGCGGCAAAGTCCCAACGACGGAAATAGAGTAAACCAGCATGGCCACAGCATTAACACCACAAGACCAGAAGATTTAGTCCAACATCAAAGTAAAAGCTGTCTCGAATAGCTCTTCGGGGTTATTTAATGGGAAAAGAAACAGATTTTTTTCATTGATATATCACGGCAGATTTAACCGAATGACAACCAGCGCAGGAACGATGAGTTCGCTACGACCGTACTATCAACGACCAGAACTCGTATTTCACAATGGTGTGCCCGACCTCGCGATTACAAAAGCTGGAAATGGAACGTCAAGCAATACGTCAGATTTAGGTGGAGGTGGGCTCCTGGGTCTGAATTCTTCGCGAGCCGATACTATTCTCGCCGATCTGGATTATGCTGATTACCTTGAGCTTCCAAATACAAGCGAGTTAGTTCGCGGTCTCACGAACGCTATGCTGACGCGATATTCATCTACTTTCCTGGCACAGCCATTTGAGGTTGCCAAAATGGTTCTGCAGTGCGGAAAGTATGATAAGCCGCGAACACGGACAGAAAGTTCGCCTTCAATTGGTAGAGACTCGAGTGCTATCAAGAAAGATCCGTCACAGAAAAGAGGCCGCAGAGGTCAGATAGATGACATTGACACGTTTGAAATCGATGATCTTGACGATGAGACCGATGAAGTTCAATACTTTTCTACTCCAGGTGAGTCATCGTCGCGGCAATCTGTGAAGCCAAAGCGTGCGGGGAGTGTATCGTCTTCGGGATCAGCAGAGTCGTCATCAAGTCGTGGGAGCACATCCAAACGAAATAATGCTGGACGGGCCATGCAGCGAAGAAAGTCCGAACCAGCGGCTGAGATATATCAGATTGGGTCCCATCGGCCATATTTACTTGGAGCTATGGGAGCTCTGTGGACCAAAGATGGTCCCTGGGGAGTATGGAGAGGTAGGTATTGATAGCGATCACCCCCAGTTTCGATGATTTGGGATTGGCAGCTGATCGATCTCTAGGAACTAATGTGACTTTCGTTCAAAATATTATGTTTACCACCCTTGAGTCGTGGTTATCAGCATTTTTTTCAGCAGTTCTCAGCCTTCCCGATCCTGCATTACTCGAAATTGCAGATAGCAGCCATCCTTTAGTATCGCTTGTTGCATCTGTAGCCGCCACCACTCTGACGGCCCTAGTATTGTCACCTCTGGATATCGTTCGTACAAAGCTCGTATTAACGCCGTCCGACGCGCAGCCTCGATCAATTGTAGCATCTCTTCAATGCCTTCCATCTCTCACTTGTCCTTCAGATCTTCTTCTTCCAACGACGTTATTGGCCGCAGTTCCTAAGCTTATTTCGAGAGGAACACCATATCTACTCCGAACTAAATGGGGAGTCGAGCAGTACGCGACCCCCATGCTTTTTAGTGTGCTCTCACTAGCCTCCTCCGTCACAGAATTATTTGTCCGACTTCCTCTGGAAACCGTTTTACGACGAGGCCAGCTGGCATATGTTGGCGTCCAAAGAGCAATGGTTCCAGTTGGGCCCTACAACGGAATGTTTGGAACAATTTGGAATATTATTTCAAGCGAAGATAACGGTGACTCCGGTCTGGAAGGCTTATGGCGCGGCTGGAGGGTAGGAATGCTAGGAATTTTTGGAACGTGGGGTTTTGGTGGACTGAGGTCGCGCACGCTGGCTTACAGCGGCCGAGAAGAGCGATTTTAAACGACCTGAATCCCAGTAGAGGCATAATGGAGATGACTACTATTTAATGCGCGGACATTCTCTGTAATTATTTTATATTTGTTTATGGGAGTTCGCATATTTGGACTTGAAGATTGGCTCACGGTGTTATTTTTGTGTTGCTCCACTATTCACGCATGCTGTTAACGTTTCTCTCAACTTACAAATGATTCTGTCACAAATTGTAGCATAGTGGTATTTGTCGTATGTCGCAGCACTGCTCTAATGTCTTCACGTAAGTAAACATAGCCATACGATCGTACACAGTCACTTTGACATGCAGATATGACTACTGCTGATTCTTCGACAGCTCACCATCAGCGTTGACCTGATACATGGGCGATGTCGTACCTTGTCGTAGTGGAATTATACGAAGATGCGCTCACATGGCTGTACCGCGTCTGCTCGGTGAAAGAGCCAGAGCTAAATAGTTAGTTTAGCTCTGTAAGTCCACAGGTAACGGCATTATGGTAAGTCAGACGAAGATAGCTCGGCGCGACAGTGAACCGACCGGCTTCAATTTCCTCAGACGTGTGTGAACAATCAATGAAGTGGCAGTCCAACGCTAATGAGTAATAGCGGCCGACCGTCAGCAGTCACGAGCGCCCATTCTCACTCACTAAGCACAGACCGTATTATTTGCAGTGCCAACGCATCTCAATTTGGGCTCAATGGCAACGGACGGTGTATGTGTTCGAGGCGACGGCTTGTTGGTGGCATGGGGTTAGGGCGCTCACGCAGAGGGCCATCCTCGGTAAACAAATCAGTCGCGTCGATGATCGCGAACTCGCACACTCATTCATTCGCACGTATTGCGCCGGCCTGTTCTTGTCTATTTCTCACCTTTGTGGAGAATAACGCATCCTGCCCAAGAAAACTCACACGCGTTTTTTGCGCGCGCGATTTATTCGACGTTGCACAAACGAAAAAAAAAAAAAAAAAAAAAAAAAAAAAAAAAAAA